>CM077315.1:732500-902500 GCA_039655065.1 Glossophaga mutica
CCACGGCAGGCTTTCTTCAGCAGCCGAGATGAGCCAAACAGGCCGAGCAGCCCTGACAGCGCCTGACGCCCACGCTTTATTAGACACTCACGGAGCCCAAGCCGGCGGCGCGGGGCCTGCCGATGACCACACTTAGGGAACGGGCTCCGGAGACATTTGTCAGGGTCATGGCCGGGAGCTCTCGTGTTTCTTCTGGTAGAAAGCCTATGATAAATTGACTTATCTATATGCTAAATGATTTTCGTTGCCTCGTATTAATTTCGCCCAAATTTTGTTACAGCCTGCATATGTAGTGAATGCACTTCCAGTTAGGTGTGCCCCCCTCGTTCCTTCCTCTCGATGGGGAAGAGAAGCAGTGTGGAGTCCCAGAAGGTGGCTGGCGCTTTCCGCGAGGCTCTCGCGTCCTGAGCGTGCTTCCCAGGTGCAGCCCCGTGTCTGCAGCGCCGGTCCCCGCCCCTCCCAGCCGGGTTTGGGAGGCGGAGCTGTCTTCTCTGGCTCTCGGAAGGCCTCTGCCTGGGTGACAGGTGTCAGTGCCAGAAGGGGCCTGTGTTCACGTTCTCTGGGTGTGCGTAAGGTGGTTTCTAAAGAGTCTTTTGCTTTTTTCTCTTTCTGAAAATTTGCCATTTATACAGAAAAATTGAAATGTCATTCTTATGTTTATTAAAAGCTTTATGAAATGTGATACGCTCATAGAGTTATTTAAAAAAAAAAACAACTTGAACCACACCGCGTTGAAGAGACATAGTGTCCTCGGGCAGTCGGCATGAGGCAGAGGTGCCAGCCTGCAGGTTGAACACTGTCCTTGTCTTTTCTTTGTCCCCGCTCTCCTCTCCTCGTGGCTCTCTTGCCCAAACTTCTCCTGCTTTCCTGGGGTTGGCAAGCCTGAGAAGACCAGAGCACAGAGCGGGATGGTCAGCGTGACTCCAAGCATGCCAGAGCAGGGTAGGAAAACATTGCCGAGGACATTTGATTAATTCCCTTTTCTCCTCTGGTTTAGATTGGGCTAATACAGGTGTTCTCGCTCCCAGGAACTGGCTAGACCATATGCTCCCGGAGGAACTAACTTCTCTGGACTTCAACTCACTTTAAAATCATTTAAAAATCAGTATTTTGCCCTATTTTCCTAGTTTCAGTTCCCCTTTCAGTTTCAACTTCGACTCTGTCCTGAAATTGTTCTGAAACATTTATTATGTATCTTTCCCATGAATAATGTTTCCTCATTTGAAGTAAAGACCAGCTAAGCAAATACTGGATGATTTGCTTTGCAAAGTTTTTGGCTTCATAAGCTTTTCTAGTTTTTCAGGAAATAAAAGAAACCCTGCTCACCAAAGTAGAGGATTCTAAACCAGCTTCCGATGTGGGAAAGCACATTTGCATTGTTTATTCCTTGCTTTTAAGTGACCAAAAAAAATATTTACAAGATACCGCTCAGTAAATGGGCATTGAAAACAACAGCAATAGCAGCGAAAGTGGCGGGAGCGCCCAGAGCAGCATTTGGTACGGCGCGTCCCGGAGCGACTCAGAAAACATGGATTCCATTGTAGGACTTTTAAAAGTCGACATGCGGAAATTTTAAATCAGGGGCAAGCATCTTCGAGAAAAGAAAACAGAGTAGTGGAACGAAGCAAAATGGGTGATTTTCCTGTTCTCTGAGAATTCTCCGAGAAACCACGTCGTTTCCCCGATGCCTGGACCCGTTAGAAAAAGGGGGCTTTTCTTTCTGTTCGAAACCTCCTTTCCAGTTTGGGTCAGTTCCGAAGATGCTTGTAAGCGGCCCTCATCCTTTGGTTGCGGAGTCACTGCACATGCCCCCTGAGTCTGGCGGGAAGTCCTGCCAACCCGGGCTGTGCTCCTTGGGGGCCTTGCACCCGGTGGCTGACCACACCTGGAATCTGGGCTCTGCAGTTTCTCCATGTGCCGAGGACTCACACATTCCCGCTTTGCAAGATCACATTATTCTAATGAGAATGCAAATGAAAGGAAAGCTGTGGGAAATGGCTCTAGATGAGTCGCTTGTCAAAAATGTTTTACTGAGGAGGGGGTGCTGCAAAGGGGCGGGTGAGCCAAGCTCTCTCATGTGCCGAGTGGCGTTTTCTGGGGGACTTGCGTTGGGTGGCACATGGCCAAGTCTGAAGGAAGCACATCTTCATTGATGTGCCTATTGTTACTGGTTCTTATTCATGGTGTTTAAACAACTCATGCAGGTTTTGACAGGTTTTCGCTTTTCCTATTTACATAAGACTTTATATTTTGGTAAGATTTCTGAGGGCCGGTGGTCCAGGCCACTGGGGGAGAGCAGCAGGGTCAATACGGGCTTGGCCGTGGCATCGGCTGAGCTCCCTCAGAGGCTCAGGCCCGGGAAAGGGTGGTAGGAGCATTTGTCATTGAGACACAAGAGCGAGCTGTGGCCCTCGAGTGGCCTGCTGGGCAAAGGAACCACGCCAGGGAGAAGTGGGCACGGAGCAGGCAGGACTGCACACCTGACTCTCATCACGTCCACCAGCGGTGCCTGGCCCCGGGCGGCCTGGGGCTTTTATTTCCTACATAGCGGGTGAGAAGTACGGTGCTCTGTCCCCGTCGTCGATGGCTGGTCGTTCGGGATGCCCGAGGCCTGGTTATTAATGTTCTTACAGTGGTTTACCTGGACCCTCAGCGCTCAGGCAGTCGGCTGGGCAGGCTTCCATGCGGCACTGTCAGAGACCGTGTCTTTTCTGGGTGGACCAGAGTGATTCGGGCCCCTCCGTGAATACAGAAACTGTCAGACATGTAACAAGATAGGTTCAAAAATAAAGTTCAGCATGACTGGAAATAAAGTAGTCCTGCGAGGGCTGCAGAGAATACCCCCGGGGCAGGAAGCGGGAGGTGGATAGGATGTGGAGGCCGGCCTTTCAACCAGTCTGGCCTCAGGGGCAGGTGAGGAACTCGAGTCTACTCTGGACATTTTCACTCCCGGGCAGCTCATGCGTGTTCTTATAAGATGTTAATTTTCCTTAGCATGCCATTAGATTGCAACACATTTTTTTTAGAGAAAGATGTTATCTTTATGGAGTTGACTTATTTGCAAACTTAACATAAGCTTTCAAACCCACAGAAAATATGGCAGTGTGTTTATATTTAAAATAGATTTTTAAAAATCCAGTGAGTTACTGGGAATTTACTTACCATCCAATAATACTGGGATAAAAATAATTTGTGCTTCTGTTTTAATTAAAAGTAAATCATTTTTATAAAGTAACTGGAGCTCAGTCTAGTGGCTAAAACACAGTGGAGCGGGGACGCTTTCCCTTTCTTCTGGGCTTGAGTGTGGACCAGCTACCCAGTGGGGGGCAGGCTCTTCCCTCTTCCTGCGCAGCTCTCTGCAGTCCTTGCAGATGACACCCAGTCCACCAAAACACGTGTGCATGGTTGCCAGCCATTCGCTCCACATCCTGTGTGGCAAAGTCCCAAGTGCTGGTCCGAGGTGTTGGCAGTGGGCGTCACGGGTAGAGAGACCACTTCACGTGAGAAGGGCTGGCACCTGGGCCAGCCAGCAAGAGTTCAGGGTTTTCCGTTTCACCGCAAAAGTTGGGCGTGGCAGGAGCAGCACGTTTTGTTCGAAGGGTCTGTGGTTGACTCCCTTGGCCACTGGGAGCCATCCAATGCCCACGGATACAAACGTACTGGAGCCACCTCTTGTTCCGAGGGCTGGGCTGTATGCCAAATTCAAGAGGAGGGGGGAGATCGCAAAGGGAAGGGAGAACAGACAGTGGCAGTGCTCACAGGAGACCCCGCAGTCACACATGCCCCACATTCCCTCATCTAGCACGTGGCTGTCGGGCACCTGCTGTGTACCCGGTTCGGAGATGAGCCAGGTGTGCATGGCCTGGAGCAGCCAGGGAGGGCTCCGTGGCCGCAGGGCCGATGAATCTCGAAAGCATTGCTGGGCATTCTTTGGGGACGTGAATGAAGTACAAGGGGTTGTCTCTGTCTTCCAGGGATCACGGCCATGTCGGGGACATAAGGTAAGGTGGCGGCCCTGGGCAGTGAGCATTGGCACGATCGTCTGTGCTCAAGTGCTGAGGAGATGAGTCGGATCTCACCTGTTGCCCTCGTCACCTGTGTTGGCCTGAGGGCGCAACGCGCCGGTGTGGACTGATGCAAAGCGCTGGACTAGGAGTCTGGAGACTGGGGTTAGACCTTGAGTCGCCTGCACACTTACTCTGCGGTCTAGACAGAGCTCTTTATTGGCGCAGGGCCTGCAGACAGGGCGTGCTGAGGGTAAGAGGAGATGTTGAGCGTGTGCTTTGCCGACTGCGGCACGCGGTGCCTGGGGGTCGCGTCTTGTCCTGTTCCTTGCTGGTCACTTGTGCCAGTGCCGCTGGTCCCGCCTCCTTCGTAATACCTACAGAGGAGAGACTCCGTATCTCCCCCAGGACTGAGTGTGCGGGTGGGCATCGATAAACAAACGTCAGTCCATAGGTGGTAGGTGGATGGATGCGTTTTGGGTTTATGTTGGCCGCTTCCAGAGGTGTCCAAGACCTTTGTAACAATAGTGCCTGAAAATGTCGCTTAAGGAGCAGAAAACCATGTGATTGGACAATGACGTACCTGTCTCTTTCGTTCCCACAGTGATGAGCCTGGATGTACCATCCTGGCTTCTGCCAAGATGCAGGGATGAAGCAGGAGGGGAAGAGAGCACGGGGCTCGTTTCCCGGCCCCCCCGCAGGGCGTGCTTCCTCCAGAGTGTTCTCCCTTGTGTGATGACTCCGCAAGGTGTTGCATTTTCTCCACCCCCCAGTAAAGGCCACCAAATCTGGCGGATCCGGCAGAAAGTTTTCATTAAGTCACACGTGTGCTGGGCCTCAGAGAGGCCACAGACGTACAGAGCAGGGGGATGGCAGTGCCTGCATACGAGCCACTTAGGAGCGCACTCTGAACCCCACTTTGAGGAAATAATTAGAAATGACCAAGAACTTAACTTTGGTTCTCATAGTGTGGCGGAGTTAAAGGCGTAAGATTTGAATACAGACTTGCCTGCATTAGAATTTTTACTCTACTAACTCTTTGTAACATGGATAAATTGCTTCACTTCTCTGGGCCTCAGTTTTCTTGTAGGTAAGTGGGTATGAATGACATCTCTCTAACATTATTACAAACATTTGAGGAGAGTGTATATAAATGCTTATTATTATTATCAACCACACCCTAAAATACTTCTGAAATGGGGTGGAGTCGTCCGGAGAAACCGTGGCAGAGGAATTGGTGGACACCGAGGTGTCCAGCCCTGCTCGAAGGAAGCATGAGCCTGGGAGTTGAAACCCCACTGGGGCCTTGAGTCTGAGGAGGGGGTTGGAAGGGTCTCTTGTCTGCTGCCACGGGAGCCGAGAAGACTGCTTGAGAAGCCAGGCAGCCCGTGTCTGGAGACGTAGCGTTGAGACCGTGGGTGGAGAGGCAAACGGGGTGAGAGGGACCTCAACAACCAGACAGCAATTAAAGTTTGGAGCAGAGGGCGCGGGGGAGGTCAGGCTGGACACTGCGTACACGTTCACTCATTCGACGACAAGTGGTGAAGCATCCTCCCTGGGCCACGTTCTGTGCCTGGGATGTGGGGGAAAATCCCTTTGTGAGCTCTCATTCTAGTAGGAAGGTGTTGGGATACAAATCAAATGGTTTAACTATGTAACATGACAGAAAATTCTAGGTGCTGGGGGGAAAGGGGCTGTGGACTACCAGTGGGAACAGGGTTGAACAGTTTTCAGTTTGGTGGTTAAGGGAAGTGACGTTTGAGTGAAGACTTGAAGGAGGTGATTTAGGGAGACCATCCGAGAGGCCCAGACGAGAGCGCAGATCAGGCAGAGCGGCGGGTTGGCTCACGGTGGTAGCTGCAGCGCTCTGCGGAGGTGCCGAGAACCAGCAGGGTGTGCTTCGGGGCTGGATGTGGGCGAGGGAGGAGGACCTCTGGGGCCAAGGATGGGGAGGCCGCAGGAAGGCGGGCGAGCGGAGAGGATCAGGAGCTCAGCTTAGGACCCATCGAAGGGATGCGCAAACGGCCGCTTGCCGTCGACGCGGCGTGCTGGGTCAGCGGCTGGGCACATGGTTCTGAAGTTCAAGGGGGAGGTCCTGGTTAGGGTGCTAAGCTTGTTGAGTTTATCAGCATGCAGATAGGATTTAAACCTATGAACAAGATACACTGCTAACGTACGAACATGTGGATACAAAAAGGGGTCCAAGGACTGAACTCCAAAGCACCTTCTCCACTGAGGTTTTTCAGGAAATGGAGAGGATTTGGCAAAGGAGACTGGGAGGTGGCAGTCAGGGACGTGGGGGGGCCATGAAGGCCTGAGGGAGGCAGTTTCCCGAGGGACAGGGAGCAGGTGATTGCTTCAGGGGTGGCAGACGTGTCCAGCCCCTGGGGACAGAGAGTTCACCGTTGGGTTTGTCAACGTAAGGCCGTTGTTGACCTTGACTCTTCTGAGCTGCCTGCATGCGGGCACGGAGAGTGGTCTGGTGGGTCAGGTGCGAAAGGTCGGAGTTCTGGTCCCAGGTTTGCCGCATTCATTTCGTATCTCTGAAACGTTACGGAGTGCACCTGAATCTTGTTTGTTTTTCCGTCATCTGTAAATGTGAGATGAACTAAAAACCATTAATCCCAACTGGGTCAGTTTACCTGTTAAGATAGAATCAGATTGACTAATACTGATTTGAATAACCTACGGGAAGCTTCCTATCCATATTAAGATATATGGGAACAGTGTGTTATTGTTTTTATAAGTTTGTCTAGTTCTGCCTTTCGGCAGGATTCCAAGCTGTGACCTGTAGCTGTTGTCTTCTGGGGTTAACGGAAATGTAGAGTTCAGTCTCTTTAAGTGCTGTGCTGCAAAATCTTACAAAATAAAACACAAACCAGAATAAAACATGAACATAAAAAGAGAGGTAGAGGACATTTACATCATAACAATGCAAAACAGCTTATAATTTTTACGAATTACTCGTTCTCTGAGACCTCCAGACACTCTGTCTGGCTTGGCCGTCTTCTCTGTTCTTCGCTCTTTCAGGAGGAACCCCGCCGTGCTAATCAGGGTTGGCCAGAACATGCCTTCACGCCGGGGTGACTCAGCAGAAGTTCTCACACTTCCAGTTCCACTGCGGATCTTCAGGACGACTGTCCTCCAGGGGTGACTCAGCAATCCAGGCTCCGCCTTCTCCGCACGGGACCCCGTTCTTATGAAGGGAGAGCAGCGCCTGCAGACAGACACACCCTGTGCATCCAAGTGTCCGTGTTACTCCTGCGCCTCCTCACGGCCCTCACAAGCCATGAGGCCTGTTCAGTTACAAGGGGGCTAGCGTGTGTAGGGGCATATGGACTGTTGGGCAGTTGTGACTGTTTCTGCCACATTCCTTTAAAATCCTTCCATTTCCATGTGCAAAGCAAGTAATTCCCCCAAGTGTAGTTTTCAAGGGCCTTCCTTAGCATCCCTCTCGTCTCTGGCCGCTGTTTGGGATGGGGGAGAAGATGGAGGAGTCGACTTGCTCCTGAGATAACGTATACTGACCAAATGGGCCGACGGTTGTGAGTGCCCCGTGCAGACTGTAAAGCGTCACCGTCGTAGAAGACACTCCGCAGTTCTCAGTGCCGAGGGCTTCCCCTGCGTTAGTGCGGTGGGTTCACTTAACCTCAGGGTCGGGCCCCTTTACCAGCTCCATCTGCAGAGCAGCAAACCCCGGTGTGGGGGAGCGACGCTGGCCAAGGCCTCCCCTGGAGCGAGCCGAGGCCGGGATGTAGGCTCAGGCCGTCCGACTCCGGGACCCACGGTCGACCCCCAGCGTAGACCGTCTCTCATAGAGCGACGAAGCCCTGCACGATACGCGAACGTGCCTCCCTCACTGTCCCTGACGGAACGCGCGGAGCCGGGCTGAGGATGGAAGCAGCCGGATTGTGGCAGGAAGACCCGGGGAAGTGAGCCCTACTAATAAGGCTACTCGCTTTTTTGCTCTTACGGGGAGCGGTGTGGCTGCAAAGGAAGGTGCGGTCAACCTCATGAATTTCATTCCTATCTGTGTCTCCACCTCTGGCATGTGGAGAATCATACATCCTTATCCTTGAAGTCAGTGATTCATTCTGGCCAATAAAATGACGTGTCAATCCTGGTGACAGCACTTCGGAGCTCTGTGCCACTTAGTCTACCCCTTTTATGGGCATTAGAGACATGACTTGCTTCGAACCCCTTTCCTGTGTTACACTGGCAGTTGGGTTCGCTTCCTCCGAGTCTGAGAGTTGGGCCGTATGCAGCAGCTGGAAGCTTCTCTGGGGGCAGTGCGAGGGCGCGGCCGTGTGTCCAGGTTTCACAAGCAACGTGGAACTGGTATTATACTCCTCCTTGAACTCCTGATGGCCTGCCTCTTGGGAAGGGCCAAAGACCACATGTAAAAGCGCATTTCTTGGATTTCTGCCTTGGAGGCAATATTTTCCAGGTAGTTTGTTGAAACTGAAGTTGTCAGTAAAATGCATCCATTTCATTTTTGGCACTTTCCAAAAGAAAAGTGCAGCCCTCGCCCCCTTTCTTATCCCTCTCACCCTTTCCCCGATCTCGTAACAACCGCTCCGCCAGGCACCTGCAACGATGGGCCCAAACCTGCGTCTTCACCGTTGCAAGTGATGGGACGTGCAGAAGAGAATGGGGTTTGGAACGCGTGTAAGCTGGCCTCACTTTTATCTGCGTTACGAGGATCAGCTTCAGGGTTCAGCTGGTAATGCCGTGGGAGCCCACCGTCGGAGGGACTGTCTGAGAAGGTTAGTGGCATTTCGTGCAAGAGAGGAAACCGAGTCTTCACGATGTTCCGACTGTCTTCCCAGCTACACTCGCCGGGGCTCTCCCTTTATCTCGCCTTGTACTGTCCCGAGTTTAATGTTCTGAAGGTGGTTCAAAACGTGTTCTAGGAGCCAAACCGTTTCTCCCCCAAACCCCGTAAGAAATGGCCTTTCAGAGGGACGGGGGGAATCGACGTGCCGGGTGATTTCTCAGGTCTTGGTCCCAGAGTCCTTTCTTTACTCACAAAGCATTTGTTCTTTTAAAGGATCCAATATGTTTGTGTAACTGATGTGAAACAAGCTTGACTCCAAAAAGATTTAGCTTAGTATCTGCCTATGCATTTCAGGGCCAGCCGTCTGTGGGATATGCATTAAAGGCCCTGGCGGTGCACAGCTCGTCACGTATGATATCGGGCACACAAATGTGACGTGATGCCCATGTTCTCTTGAGGGTAATTCGATGTGCCAGCCAGCTCGATGGGCAGAGAAGCTATAAACATAGTTGTCACAAGTGAGAAAGAGTGCTGGGCCGAAGGCAGGCTGGAGAAGCACCGGAACCTGTCTCCGGGCCCTAATGAAAGTGTTAATTAGCGTGTTGCAGAATTTGTGGGGAGAGCAGCCTCTCCACCAGGCCCCCGTGACGCCGATCTCTTCATTAAGCACTTCTTTCTTCTGCCCTGGCTTCTCCAGCCCCCTTTTCCAGTTAAGGCAAGCCCGGGAAGCAGGGAGGCAAATGAAATTATGCCGCAGAAGGGAGGCCTTTGTGGGGCCTTTGCTAAAAAGAGAAGGCCAGCAGGGCACACGGCTGTCTGATGTTTATAGGAATAAGTACACGTTTAATCTACATAATCATTAATCTTTCTTTATGTAAAAATGATTAGTAAATAGGGTTTTTAAGCAACTGTTTAGTTTACACATTGGCATCATAGATTAACTTATTTCTAAAACACTTGATTTTATCACTCTGCCTAATGATTTGTCACATGATTTATTGGGTAATATGATAAATCATGTGCGATTTATTGTTGATCCTATAAAGAGTGCGACAATTCATTAAACAGCGACGAGGCCCGGCCGCCGTGCAGGAAGGCCCACCTTGTTGGCTGTCTCTCTGAGGGGTGCCGACGCTCTTCCGGGAGCGGAGCTGTTCCTCCCCGGGCCCAGGTTTCCAGCGTGGGCCGGTCAGACTGTGCTTAAATTAAATAGTTTTAGAAAATAACGGCGTGGTCATAATCTTATAGTCTAGCCATATTTATTTTATATGGAAAAATAAAGTCTAAAGTCTGATGGGTGTTAAATCTGTGAATTTATTTGTGATAATAAATGTGGCATTCTTCGTGACGAAGGCGTTAAACTTAATGGCAGTGTCCCATAAGACTGCCTGGCAGTGTGCTTCCCTGTCCCCGGCTTTATTTCAGGTCAGAGCACCTGCCCAACGGCTCTTGGGGATGTTCCTGGCTGTTCTTCAAGCTCAGAGGACGTCTTGGGGTACGAGGACCAGGTGACAGGCACAGAGCTGAGGACAGAGCCAGCACCAGGGTCCAAAGGTAGGTCCTGAGCTCTGACCTTGTACTTCCCCTTGGGGACACAGGGACCACTTTGAAGAGAAGGACACACTGCTCGTTGAAGGGAAGTTTGCTCACCAGGTGTCAAGAGCTGCACGTTTCTCTGAGCTTGTGGGCAGGGGTCAGGCATTGCCCGGCGGGTCGGGATCGGCCTCTTGCCCCCCTGTCTTTTCCCTGCTTGCTCCCCCTCATTTCTGTGCAGGCGTTTTTGGTGGCTCAGCTTCCGGTCTCCCTTCAGGGAGAGGCCAGGACCCGCTCCCCTTCCCTTCAGCACTAGCGACCTCACCAGGTGACCCATGTCTCTGGCGTGTGACCGGCCCCTCAGACTTGGACAGACTGCCCTGACTGCGAGTGTGGGTCTGAGCGCAGAACCCGGACGAGGCCAGCCGGAGCCGGGTCGTGGAGGAGGCCTGGAACCGCTGGTGGCCACCTGGTCCTGACGACCCGGAGCGAGTGCCCCCGAGAGCGAAGGCCGCACAGGTGAAGACTGGAGCGCGCTGGCCCTGTGCTGATCAGTGCGTTACACGGCGATTATTGGTACAGAACACTTGTGTGAGTCCCCAGACCCGCCCTCCCAGGAGCGAGATCCCCCCTGGGGTTTTCCTGTCCTCGTTTTCTTTTGTCCCCAAGCCAGCGTGACATAGATTTACAATTGTACAAAATCCTGTTGACACGCGAGCTCTCCCAGAAGCCAGGTCCACATCGTCTCGTCAGGAAACGTCTCGTACGGAGAAGGGATGTTCTGCCCTGCAGTTGCCATTCGCCATCTGCGCGGCGGCTTATGCACCGTGGGCCCCTGCATGGGGCTCCCACAGAGACGCCCTGGGGCTCTCGCCTCGCCTACGTTACACACCGGGCTTCCTCGCTCAGTGTCCCCGGGAAAACCCGCTGCGCTATTGTAAGTGGAAGTTCGTAGCACCCTCCGTGGACTCTAAGCCCCCGCAGGGAAGGCCCAGCGCGTTGTCGATTTCGTCCGACCACGGCTCGTTGCTACATGGCGCGTCCTCGACAAGCATGGACTAACTTTTTGATTAATTGAAGGAAAACGAAGATAATCTGAGTGTGTTTATTAGGTTGTCAAGAGGCTAAGCAGGCCTTCGGTAGAGGCTGGTGTTTGTGCAGAGGCAGCACGGTAGGTGAGCGACGGCCGCAGTCTTCGCTGCTCCTCCCGCTGACGTGTGGAACGGCCTTACGGATTCCCTCGATCAGTAGATTGCAACAGGAAGGACGTTCCGGCCTGCTCGTTGCTGGGTCCTCGTAGCTTTCTCCTCGTCCTCTTATAATGCTTACCCTGGAGGGAGCCAGCCCCGTGGTGGGAGTCCACCTGTGTCAGGACCGTCACGCCGTGCGGAGGGCCAGCCCGGCCGAGGAGACGGGCCACCAGCAGGGAGGCCTGACCAGCGCTTGCCTTCCCAGCCCTGGCCATCGTCTGACTGTCTCCACGTGAGTGGCCGTGAGCAAGGGTTGTGGCTGGTCAGTGGTGGAAATAGGAGGACAGTGACACACCGCTCTCAGCCTTGCCCTGCAGCAGCGGCCGGAGCTGCCCGCTGCAGACGAGCTGCGTGCGACTCCGCAGTGCGCGAGGGACTTGGAGTCACGTGGCCTCTGACGCTGTTGTCTGCGACACCCTGTGGCCTGACGTACCCTTAGAGTTTCTAGTTTCTCTGGACACTCTGGCCCAAACACTGGTAGGGAGGGCACTTGTGTTCTGCCCGTTCTCTGCCATGAAAGAGCTGGGCTCCTTGGAAAAACGTTTTTTTTCTCTCCTCCTGTAGGTCTCAGCTCATACTGCTCAGCTCCTGTGTCTCCTCCTCATGACAGCGCCCTGAACCTTTCATCTAGCCTGGCCCTCCGCTTTCAGCCACCCCGTACCCTTCACCCCGTTGAGTTTTCTTTGTAGCACTTGGTATGACCTTGAATCTGGGATGGCCTGGGTGATTTGCTTGAACACATCCTACCAGAGTCCGTGACCTGAGGTTCTGGAACTGTGTGTGGCACAGAAAGCCCTGAGCACTGCTGGACCTTGATGAACACTGTTCCCGTGGCTGGGCAGGCTCCGCCCCCTCACACGCACTGTGCAGCGGCCAAGGAGCCGAGGGACATCCGCGGGGCCTGCAGACCTGGCGCCGGGGCGGGACACGGCGCAGCAACGAGGGGCTAGAGCCTGGGGGCAGCGGTCCCGACCCGCGCTCATCCGCTCCCTGGGGGACGTCGAGAAGACTGCAGGGGCGCCCCCGCGCACTCATCCGGCCAAACTGCAGCGTTCGGGAGTGCATCGTTGGCCAGTTCTGGGTCCCTCCGCTCCTGTGGAGCCTGTGCGTTTTGGAGTGTGTTTGTGCCCATCCCTCTTAATACCTCATAAAATAGTATTTGCCAATAGTGTCACCTTGTAATTACATTTGCTGAACTCACTCTGCCTGTGTGTTTGCTCTTTTTCATTATGTAGCTTCAACCTTTATAATGTTACCAATTGACACCATAATTAGTATAGTTTACTGCAGCACTGATTATGAGGGCCTACTTGTCAATCAGCCTCTGTTTGTTTCCTTTCCCTCGAAACCTTGGCTAATTTACAGGGCACATGGGTGCAGGGCTGTGTGTGTGAGAGAAAGGCACACCCCTGCCTGCTTGCACTTGACCTCCCCGTTCTTGATGGTCACTTTGCTCCCAGTCTTAGGGAATAAAGCTCTTAGCCAGAGATCTGAAAGGGAGAGAAGCACCCTGAGCCTGTGCAAAGGGTCAGGGTACTGGGTGCCAGCCCAGCCTCTCCTCTGAGACCGTTGGCGAGTTGCCCCAGCTCTCCTTGGCTCCACCCCGCCGCCCACCCCCCCAGCTCCCCTTCCTGCCCTACCTGCCTCCAGGGGCTTCAAAGAGCTAACAGATGTGGACGAGCTTTTGAAATGAGCGTGCCGCATAAATTCAAGGTGTTTGGGAATGGTTTTCTCATAAACCTGCCAACACTATCTTTTTGGAAAAGACAGAAGTCACAAATCCACTCTCGTTTTAATTTACCCTGGTATTTCCTTAGCAGATGGTTGAAGAGCTGCTTGCTGCGTGTCCTCTGCGCCAGCACCCGGAGGCTAACGCCCTCCTTGTGAACCCCGGGCGCCCGGGCCTCCCTGGAGGAAGGGTCCGGCTTCCCGCGGTGCCCCCTAAGGTCCTGTGGGGAGGAGGGCACGTGCCCTTCTTCTCCCCCTGCATTTCTGGCGCTCAGTATAAGAAGGCCGGGACTGCCCTTTCCTGGCCTGGCTCACTCGGCCTCCTGCGGGGTGTGGAGGACCTTCCCCGAAACTCAGTGCTCCTCCCCTCCCGCCCCTTGTGGGGGGCACAGCAGGCATGGCCCAGCCTACCTTCCTGGAGTAGGAGGACCCCATCCTTGAGTTCCTGGGTCCTGGCTCCGTGGAGTGTAAGGCAGGCAGGTCGCTGCTGCCGCCTTTGCCCCCCACTACCTGTCTGTCTGTCCTGAGCACCCGGGTTCCCTGCTCGCTGGCCCTGCGTCCAGGCCTGAGCAGCGGGGAGAATCACGGTTCAATGTGAATTGGGGGTCAAGCCTTACTCTTCAATACGGCTCAAGCAGCCATAAACACTAAGCATTTCCCTCTCTGCTTCTTGGCTCCATTTATCACTTAGCTCAGCCTCAGGGTGGGATAAGGGTTGCAAAATGGTTAAAGTTGAAAATACCTTAACTCTTTAACTCTCCCTGTCTCTCAGGCAGCATTTTTGGGAACAGTTTTCCAACCGGGGCACAGCCGGCTCTAAGGACACACGGCGGCTCCTGGCACTGCGGGGCCTGTGCTTCTTGCGAAATGCCCTACTTGCTGCTCAGAGTAGGGCTGTTCTTCTGTTTTCCTAGAATTCTGTTTTTCTTTTTTTCCTTCAGCTCATCTGTCTCCCAGGATACCTGATACAAATTTTAAGGGTCAGCCTTTCACACTTGTCAAGGAGATAATTCACGTGAGCTCTCAGCTGGCCTTCCAGAAATGTGTTTCAGGTTCTCGCCGCCCTGTGTTACTCCTCCGACATAGGTGTCACACAGACACCTACTGTGTGCCGGCTGCGCCACAGAGCACCGTGAAGCATACGACACAGTCCCTGTGCCTTCAGGGCCTCGGCCTGGCTGAGGAAGGCCAGTTATAGATTTCGTAGGCCTCTCAAGTCCCGTGTCCAGGTCCATGAATGAGAGTGAGGGTAAGGGGGGGGCAGTGGGGGTGGTGTGAGCCAGGTGTCACAGCTCTCCTCACCTGCGCTCAGGGTGACACCGTGTTCTCGCAGCCACACCCCTGTGCCCAATTCTCCCTGGCCAGCCTCGCTTGGAACTGGAGCCCCCTCCTCTGAAGGGTCCAGACTTCTCCCCTTAATACCTCAGTCCTCCTCATGACCTTCCTTGGCACTGCCCTCTCTCTAGGACACCCCAGAGCTCATTTTGGGAGCTTGGCAAGTTGGAAATGCTGGAGTCTTAGCAGAGGTCAAGTCTACCTTTTAGAGAGATGGAGAGAGGCGTTTTGTACACATCAGAACAGATTTAAGCTCCCAGCAGATGCACATGTAATGTGGCTCATGCTAGATTACCCTTGCTTAAGTTAGTCTGTGATTTAGCATTCCTGTTTAGCTGCAGAATTCCACCGAGGATACTGCTGGATCCCAAATCTTGTCAGTGTAATTGAGCATAGCATCTTTTCAGGTTCGTATTTCAAAAGATGCATATCTCCTTTCTGCCATTTGTTCTTTTCGAGCTATTTAAAACTTTTAGCTTGCCCCATCCCGCTGAAGGAATTTGAGTTTTAGGCTGATAATTTATGTTTATGCTGAGAACGCGATTTCCTTTCTGCATCCAGAATGATTAATAGACTTCTCTCCGTAAATTAATGTGGGAGAGGGTATAGGTAAATTGCCAACCAAACAGAGAACTTCTCTTTGTACCCATGATTTCTTCAAGCTCTTTCTTCTTTGTGTTCCCTAGAGGTACAATGTCACCTAGACTGTGTGCCTTCTGACGGCATAAGAGGGCCTCACCCTTTCTCTTGCCTCCTGACCGCTCCCTTTCAGGAGCCAGAATCAGCACACCAAACCCTCCCCCTGCCAAACCCAGCCTGCCTCCTGTTTTCACATGGCCTGTGAGCAAGAATGGTTTTAAATTTTTAGATGATTAAAAATGCAAGAGAAGAATAATACTTTGTGACACGTGAAATTCACATTTCAGCGTCCCTAAAGAAAGCGCGGCTGGGGCACAGTCACACGCATCAGTCTGTGTGTGTGTGGTCCGGCTGGCTTTGCACCCGGCAGCACAGCGAGCAGTTACGACAGCGACCTTAGGGCCCACGGAGCTGGCAGTGTTCACCGCGCGGCCCTTTGCCGGGGCGGGGGGCGGCGTGGCCAGCTCCTCCCGCGTTGGAGAAAGAAGGAGTTCGCTTGGGCCTCGGGTGGACGTTGCGCTGCGGACGCCTGCCCTGCAGCGGCTCCTCTCTCGATAGCTGCGTCTTAATCCCCTCACTCTTAGTCCACATTGTTTGAGTGGGTTGCACCTCCCGCCTGTGTCGGGCCCCACCCGCAGAGGGAGCACAGGCCTTGGCTGAAGCCAGTCAGTTGAGCACACTCCCCCCAGGGCAGAGGGACTGGTTCAGCACGCTCGCTCGCATCAGCTGAACCAATGAGGTCGGTGCCAGGACTTCTGGGAGAGGACCGGGTGCTCCTGGCGCAAGCCGTGCGCCAGCCCCCGTATACCTACAGAGAAGGGGGCGACTGCAGGCACCTCCTGACGCGAGGCGTTAACGAGGGGGCGGAACTGGCGACTCGATTTTGATCCGGAGTCGAGCCAGACTGCATGCTCCTACCCTCTGTCTGTTCGGTGGAGCCCACGGGTTTTTGCTCAAATCCACATTTCTATAGTTAGTGGCTTGCGTTTGTGTCAGATGTGTCCCTTGTAATAAAGGCCTGGCTCACAGGAGCCCGCTGATCCCTGCAGACCGAGTGGGAAGTCTGCTCATGGCCCCGGGGCTAGCTTGGGGGATTCTCAGCCCTGGACCAGCCCTGCTTGTATTAAAGCTAAGATTTGAGTTGATCTCAAAACATCGGGTGGACTTCTCAGGCCTTCCCAGGGTGATGGGGACAAAGCTCTGGACACAGCACGAGAGACGTGGCCCCTGAGCTGACGGGGAAGGTTGTCGGCACCACCTGAGTGTCAGCCATCTCCGCGGCGGGACACGGGCTGTGCCGACTGTGAGAGACACAGTGGCGGAGTGCAGAGGCCAGGGTGTGTTCCTGGCTTTGGCGGCAGCCCTGACACTTGGTGGGCTATGGATGCTGAGTACATCACTGAGTCACCGTGAAAGTTGGGGTCCTTCTCAGCGAGAGTCACAAAGCACCTGTCTGCCCATGGGTGTCGTGGGGGATAAATGAGACCATCCAGGAGAAAGCAGTGTGTGGCCTTGACAGCAACGAACGAGCACGTACTGCTGGAGGCTCCGGCGCCCAGCAGGTGCTGCTCCGCTGGCCCCCAGGGCTTGAGGGGAAGGAGGGTGGGCGCCGGCTGGGCCCTCGCAGGCGTGGTGGAGGCCTGTCTTCTCCCTGCGTGTCCTCCATGCTGCCAAAGGAGATGAAGTGGGTGCCTTTCGCCCTGCTTGAGGGAGAAAGAAGCTGAGGTTAGGGGTTTGGGAGGTTGCCTAACACCGCACAGCTGGACAACCCCAGGTCTTCAGACCCTTGGTCCAGGCAGTTATGGCGATGCTGGCCTCAGAAAGGAAATCCGGAAGCAGTGAGCACAGCTGCGAAGGCCCTTCCCGTTCTGGCCCGGTTGTCGCAGGGCGTGCACGTCAGCCGGAATGCTAACCGCGTGTCCCGGCCGCCGCCCACCCACGGTGCCAGGGCAGACGGCGGTCTCTGGCAGGGAGTGTTCTGGGACAGTGGTGGTGACGGGGTTCTTCCAGGCACTCTCCGCGTTACAGACGACTCTGGGGTTTCACGGATAATTAAACAGGCCCAGAAAACAGCATGTGGCTGGTGGGGGTTTGGGAAAGCCGGTGCATATGGACTCGATTTCCTTTGCAGCACAAGTGTGTTTAAGCATAAAGGGGAAATGCGCCCGGGATGGATGAATGCAGGGTGTCTGAAGTCTCCGATACCCTCTCTCGGGACTTTCTCTGGGATGCCCGTGACGTGGGGTCCACTCTGGGCCTTTGGGAGACTCAGAGAAGGTCCACCCGGCATCGTGCTATGAACCGATCCCTTCATAACAGCGTGCTTCCCAGACGCAAGGTTGTGGGGTAAGCCCCTCTCGGACCCTCCTTTTGAGTCTTCAAAGTGAGTCTGTTGTGGACGGTTCACGGTGGGCCGTCTGCCCATATGGAAGAGTGTGAGAAACAGCTTGGGTATCTGAGATGCTCAGAGCTAGGCCAGAGGAGGGTCCAGGTCACACGAATGCAGAGGGGCGGCCGTGGCAGCCTGGTGAGGGAGTGCGTCCTGCTCAAGGCCCTTGGAGAGAAGGTCCTTCACGTCTGCTCAGAGGAGCTGGGGCAAGGCGGGCTGATCGGGAGGAGAGATGGCGTGGCGGGCGAGGGAAGGCAGCTGTGGGGTGGGCAGCGCCCTTCCTCAGATTTAATCAAGCCTCCACCTTGCTGGTCATCAGAGCACAGCCTAGCATCTTATGGAGGAAGGTGCTGGAAGGAATAGACATCCTGAGGAGGGTGATCAGTTGTCGACACTCTTAGTCCCACTCAAGGAGCAGGCACACGTGGGGAGTAGGGCAAGAAAGTCACCAGCCAGTGGAGAGAGTCCCCAGGCCCTGCCGCTGGAGTCTGGATGGGTGGCCTGCAGACAGAAAGGCCCCCAGAGCGCGCCCTCGCTCCCCGAAGACCAGGCACGCGCTGGGGGAGCCCTCTGGGCCTCCGAGAGGGAGGGCCGTGAGGCCGCAGGACGCCCCAGGGCGGGAGCAGCCCGGGCGGGCTCCACCTCCCATCGCAACCGTCTGTGGGCGGTCAGAGGTCCGTGTGAGGTTGCCGTCGCGTGGGCAGGAGGCACGGGGCTGCCCTGGTTCTCTGTTGAGGGGACCGGAAGGGGGCGAAGGACTGTGTCCACGTGACAACAGAGATTTGTTTACTTGGGAACTCACTCTCCGCAGCCTCCAAGAGAAGAATTAGCGCCTCCCTTTGCAGCAAACGAGCCAAAACTCCCTCTCGAGGCATGTTGCGTTCACTCAAGCCTTGCTGTTTGTTCTGCAGGAAAAGTTGATAAGGTGGTATTTGTTTTGGAGGGTTTTGAAATTTGGAGGCAATTTATGGTAGAAGATGAGCAGAACTTCTTTGAGGGAAGTTCCAGATGTCTGGAGCAATGGCTAGAACCAAGCACTGGGGCTGGGCTGTTGTGGGGTCAGCGCCCGAGGTGGTCAGTGAATTGTAGAGCTCAGGAGCGGGGGTTTTCTTACCAGCTGGAAAGGACAGCCGTGGTCGTCTGTTCAGAATCAGCCTTCTTCTTCCAGTCGCTCCAAGAACGTGTCTTCCTTAGAAGGAACTCAGGACTGCTCAGTCCCTTCTGCGTGACTGCCGTCTGCTGCGAGGGCCCCTCGAGCCCCAGGAAACGAGAAGGCCAAGGTGTCACCCTCCTGGGCCTGACTGCTCGGTTGGAGGACCAGGAGAATCCAGCAGAAATAAAGGAACATCTCTAAAACCCCGCCTTTCTGAGGGTTCGGAAAGGGCTGAAGGGCAGAGGTTGAGCAGGGAGGCCCTGGGAAGGGTTGGGCCGCACGGGAACCCAGGGGTGCGGGGGACAGAGAGGAAGAAGGGCTTGTTGGGGGACGACCCCCCCTCCAGCTGTGGCAGCAGAAGGGGGAGGATAGAGAAGGGCCAAGAGAACGAAGACGCCGGCTGAGTGCTCCCATCTGCATCTCCGACTGAATTATGGGGACGGAGGAGGTTTGGGGAAGCTGTTGGCAGATCTCAACCACGTTGTGGCAAATGAGGCCCTTTGGCCCTTTGGAAAATCCATGCTTTATTAAAATAAATTGAAAGAGATTGAATCCGTCTGGTCCCTCCTCTCCCCTTCGTCTTTTGAGGCAGGCGCACTCTGCTCGCCATTGTTTTACCTTCAGATCGCTTGCACTGTGGCAGGGCAAACTGTAATTACCCTGCCTGCGGGAAATGATGGCTGTCACTTAGCAGAGAACCTGGCTGTTTTCCTTCCACGGGGCCTCTGATTCATGCCAGCGCATCTGTCTGTAATCTCTTCAGCTGGAGCTCGTCTGAGCCAGCCCAGTGGCAGCAAAATGACAGGGTTGCTGGTGTCCAGATGAGGTGCTGGGAGAGGCGCAAGGGTGGTTCCTGGGTTGCTGGGCCCTCATCTCCAGACCCCTCCCACCCGAAGGAGGGGTGTTTTGGCGGGAGGCCTGGTCCCTGCCACCGCCAGGGAGAGCTCCCAGCCCAGGGCTGCCTTGCTCTCCAGTCTCAGGAGGAGCGGAGGCCTCTATCCAACCTCTGGGATCCGTGTCCTAGTGGTCGTTTCCTGACTTCGTGTGGGAACTGCGGGGCCAGAGAGTGCTCGTTGGCGAGAGCCTGCGCAGTTGCACGGGAGAGAAGCAGCTCCGCTCGCCCGCCCGTGCTGCTGCAAGGAGGGGAATTTGCCAGTTAGCTAACTTACTGGTTAACAAATGTCTGGCGATGAGGCAGACGCAACACGGGCTTGACTGGGAGGCTCAACCACAGCACGAAGGGACACCCTCTGCCTTCTGTGGATCGGGCTTCATCACGTGGTCACAAGCTGGCTTGACTGCCAGCAGTGTCCAGGGCACTGTCCCCTGGCTGGCCCAGCCAAGGTCAGTTCCAGTCATCCAAGCGTGACACTGGTGAGGGCATGGCCCAACGATCTCAGCCAGTCCTGCGTTCCACCCCGGAACTAAGGGTGGACGTGGCTTCATCAGAGCCATAAGGAGAATTATGGAGTGATTTAAGGCAAGTGGTGTGAGTGTAGGCTGTTGAGACAGGACATGGGGGAGTGGATGCCAGGAGGGCAACAGACGCACGTCTTCGAGACCTCCGAAGGACGCCATCGGAAGGGCCCGTTCCGGTGGGTGGTAGGAAAAGGGGTATTTTCTTCCCCTGTAGTCTGGGCTACCCTGGATTTAGTCGTTCTAGAGTAAGTGGTTCGGAGGAGACCTCAGGAGGCATCTCTGCTTCTTTGGAAGCCAACGCAGGGCTCTCCAGGAGTCATCACCAGGTCGTCAGGCCTCCGGGGACTTGGCAAGGACCATCTCATGAAGTGCCTTTGTTCAAAATTGGACACCTGACCTATCGTAAGTGTTCTGTTCTTCCGTGCAACTCCCTCTCATAGGTTTCGACTCATCTGGGACTCTCTGTCTTAACTTTGGGTACCTCTTACCCTGCATAGACGCCCCCCGTTCCGCTTTCAAGAAACTAATTTCCTTATTCTTCATGGTAACATGAATCTCCCCCAGGAAGACACCCTAAATGCCAGGAAGCACCCTAACTCCAGGTATTTTATGCTGTCCCTTCTTCTGAAAACCTACCAGTGCTACATGTCACACACTCAGAGGGTGCTGATTCAAGCCCAGATGTTGGATGCTAACCACGGCTCACTGTGCCATGACAGCCACCATGGGCACGATGTCACAGAAGTCCTCAGAGCTGTAAGACAGTGCCTTGGATAACATGGCAAGGCTTGCAACTGACCTGTGGAGAAAAGAGAATTGGAGATAAAAAGGCCTGTCAGAAATTCTCCCTGCTACGTAAGCAATACCAGTAAGTGGAAACGCATCCTGTGTTTACAGATTGGAGAATTAACATCATTAAAATGTCATTAAAATGCAAAGACAACCCACTGAATGGGAGAACATATTCGATGATGCATTTGATAAGGGCTTAATATCCAAAATTTATAAGAAACTTATAAAACCCCACACCAAAAAGTCAAGCAATGCATTTAAGAAATGGGCAAAGGACCTGAATAGACACTTCTGCAAAGAGGACATACAGATGGCCAATAGACATATGAAAAAATTCTCAACGTCACTAATCAGAGAAATGCAAATTGAAACGACAATGTAAGTGTTACCCCACACCTGCCACACCTGTCAGAATGGCTACAATCAATAAATCAACAAACAACAGCAAGTGTTGGTGAGGATGTGGAAGAAAGGGACCCTAGTGAACTGTTGGTGGGAATGCAGACTGGTGTAGCCACCGTGGAAAGCAGGATGGAATTTCCTCAGAAAACTAAAAATGGAACTGCCTTTGACTCGGCATTTCCACTGCCAGGATTATATCCTAAGAACCCTGAAACACTAATTTGAAAGAATCCGTGCACCCCTATGTTCATCACAGTGTTATTTACAACAGCTAAGATTTGGAAGCAGCCCAAGTACCCATCAGTGGATGAGTGGATTAAGAAAAGCTGTGGTACATTCACACAATGGAATACTGCTCAGCTATAAATAATTAAAAAAAAAAAAAAAAAGGGAACTCTTACCCTTTGCAACAGCATGGATGGACCTAGAGAGTATTATGCTCAGTGAAATAAGCCAGTCAGAGAAAGACAAGTACCATATGATCTCACGTGTATGTGGAATCAAAACAAACTAACACAATAGAAACGGACTCACGGATCCAGAGAACAGACTGACAGCTGCCACAGGGGAAGGGGGTTGGGGCTGCGTGAAAAGGGTGCAGGAAGTAAGCAAAGAAACTCACAGACACTGACAATAGTGTGGGGGGACCCCCCAAAGCTGGATTTATTTATAAAAATTCTATATTTATCCTTATGTTTCAACTTCAGTCACTTCAAAGTACTCGTCATTTGATGCGGCACACCTTTGGAGATATTTTTCCGCTGCTCAAAATAGCATTTGAACTCATCAATTTTGATGCCTTTTAGTGCTTCTGCTGTTTTTTGTGTCACCTTTTCCACATTGGCAAAATATTTCCCTTTGAGGACTTTTTTCATCCGGGGAAGCAAAAGAAAGTTGCTTGGGGCAAAATCATGTGAATGGGGGGTGGTGGGGCATGGAGGGGTCTTGGCAGTGTTTGGTCAAAAACTGCTGAACACTTAGCTCAGTGTGGGCAGGTGCGCTCATCAATCACCCGTCACGAAAGGAGCAAGTACGTTGAGAGAGTCTTCAAAAAAAAAGTCACTGCAGCCAAACGCAGCCTCTCATAACAAGACCAGCTGGCGCACTGATGCAGATGGGTCCCTAGAGCACTCACCTAGTGGGGAAGCCTGCACTACAAGGGTGTCTGCCCTTCGGAGGATAATTCTGTTTCTTTGGGTCCCCCTCGTAGGGTGATATTCAGAAGGAAAGGGGGTGGGCGTGGTGGAAGAGGCAAAGTGGAGACAGATGGGGACGGGAGGGGGCCGACGCGGGGGTGGTGAACACAGCACCATGTGCAGATGGTGTGGGCAGTGGAGAGCTGCACGCCTGGAACCTCTGATTTTATTAGCCAGGGTTACCCCAATAACTTCGATAAAAATGAAAAAGGAGGGTTGTTTACTTGGCCTTTGTAAGTTCCAGGGGAAAGTCGATAAGGTTTTGGGAGACCATTTTTTGATGCAGTTTCTGTCTTTGATCTCTTGGCCTTTGCAAAGAAGTGTTTGGTGGATCCGCCTCTAAACTTTCAATGGAAAAGTGGGATTTTCTTGAGTTTGAAGGTGTGTATACTGTCTGTCTTTCTGTCTCCTTGTCAGACAGACAAAACTTTGGCCAGAAAGTAATTATATCAGAGATAGCTACAAATACCCAGGGAGAACACAAAGGCAAACATCCTAACATTGCAACAAAGCAGAAATAAGCTTAGATGTGAGGAAGACATTTTTTAAAAGAGATCTTTTTGACAAATAAAAAGTCTTCAAGGAAAACAAGGGAAATCCTTCTTGGGAGTCATTATTATTTTTAAAATTATTTTTATGCCTGAATTAACATCAGCATGTTACTCTCAGAGGCTGGGGTCAAATAACCGTCAGGGGTTACTTCCCGCTGTTAAGGTATAGATTCTAAAGGAAAGAAGAGAAAGCCCGGATTCTAGAGATCCCTGGAACAGATTAGAGTCCCTGGAAAATGGAAAACTGACCAACCCCACGAGCATTAATGAAACGTGGTGTTTATTGGGTATCTGCTCTGCATCCAAAACTAGTTGGAGTAGGTGGGAGAAATGGCAAAGGCTCCACCCCGCAGGAATCAGAGCAAATACTGGGTGAGTAAGGCCCCGCATCAGGCTCTGACCTGGACATGTGGCAAACAAGACAGATGTACCACTGGAGCTCATGGGTCTGAAACTCTAGAGGGGAAGGAAGGTTATTTGGAAAGACCTTTGGGATGCAAGCGAGGGCATGTTAGAGGAACAGAACCTCATACAGAGCAAGGCGAAGGGTTTTCCCAGGCAGGTGAGGGCTGGATTGAGGCTGAAGGATGAGTAGTCTAGTTGGCACTTCAGATCAACACAGGGCAGCCAAGTTGCCTCTTAGGAGGAGTCTTGTAAACCATTATAATTTGCTTATGGGCTTCACATCCTCTCTCAGCACTAAGTAAAATTATCGGAGGACTATCAGAGTTTAGAGATGCATGTCACAGGTTTTGAGGAATTTCTGCTTGACACAGTCTGACAGTAGATACCTCTTGCTAAGAAAATGCACAAATTTGAAAATTATATACTGTATATTTAGCAAAATTCCACCTATACCTCCTAATTAGGGGGACAATTAGCTGGTGCCAAAAGGTCCAATAATTTGTAATTACTGAAAAATTAAAAATGAAGTTAATTAGACCACTACACATTTAAACTCATGAAAAGTAACCAAATACTTAGAAATAATTCTTAACTATAAGTATACTCATTGTTAAAAATAAATGTAAGATAAACACAAAAATTTGTAAAAGATTAATTTTTTCTCAAGGTTCAACCATAGGCATGCTATTTAAAAACTTTAATAAACAGATTAGTTTCATGTTAAGTTCTTCATTATTTATTTATTTATGAAAGCCAGCAAAGTATTGATATTTAAACAAGGCAAGTATATCACAAAAGAGAAAAAACCCCCACAAAAACAAAACCATAAACCATCTAACTCAGGGATATAAATTTAAATTCTTCAATGTTAAAATACTCAAATTTAGTACCATAATAAAAATGTTCCATGGCCAAGGAAACATTTTAGAAAATTGATTCAATATTAGGGAATCCGTTAATATATTTAATCACATGAGTAGAACAGAGCAAAATAAAAAACATATTTCCTCAGTTGCTAAAAAGGCATTTGATAAATTAAAAAAATAATTTCTGCTAAAAGAATTAGATTAAGATGCTTTTGAAGCTTATAAAATAGTTTTTGCTCATTTGTCACTATCATAACAATTATAAAACATAGAAATTATTAAAGCTAAGAGTAATAAACAGTGACAGTTATTAGCATTATTATTTCATATTATTTGGGAGATACAGCCAATGCAATTAGACAAGAAAAAGAAATAAAAGGTATAAACATGGAAGAGAACCATCGCCATCAAAAAGCAGTAATCAGAATGGATGTGTGCAGACGATCCTGGGTATGAATCAACACAGATGCAATCTTGTCTAGTTGGAGTTTCTCCTGCAGGGAAGACAATTTGCAGAGAGGCCCTACACTGCCCATGATGGGCTGCTCTGTTGCACAACATGCCCTTTGGACCCCACGCCTGCTTTGGTCAGGCTGCTCTGCTGACCACCCATTGACTAGTTTAGATTACTGATTAAAACCTTTGTTTTATTTCTGGTAGAAACATTTAGCACAGCAGCTCTTAAAGGGAGGTGGTTTTCCGACCTCCCCAGGGGACATGTGGCAAGGTCTGGATACATTTTAATTATTCCAATTAATAGGAATAGAGCAGTGAGGGAAACAGGAAATTCCTACTGGAATTTTTGTTATAATGGGATACATATGCAATGAAGATGATTAAAATGTATAATATAATGTCAGATGGTAATGAAAATCAAAGCAGGATAAGAAATAGAAAATCATGACTGTGGGCCCGTTGAGACTGCGTGGTATCTCAGGAGAGACTCGAACGAGGTGAGGAAGGTGAGGAGGGGAGGGGAGGGCCGCGCGAGTCCCTGTGGAAAGGGCTCCCCACACAGAGGAGCGGCGCCTGTGCGGGGGAGCTGGGACTGCGGCAAGCAGCCTGGGAAACAGCCAGGCCGGTGAGGGGGAAGCGCAGGGAGCAAGACGGGGTGGGGAGGACGACAGCGGGAAGTGCCCTGGGCCAGACTGGGTCGTCCGTGTGGGCCAGGGAGAGGGCGGGGTTTTACCTTGAGCGTGGCGGGAGGGAGTGCGCGTTGGAGCAGGGGACACTGCGAGGGTCTCTGCGGTGGATCTGGGAGCGGAAGGAAGGGAGCGGACCACAAAGCGCGGGGACCAGCTGGAAGGTGCTGAGGTCACCGGGGTGAGCGGTGCAGGTGGTTTGGGCTGGGAGGGTGCGGAGGAGGTAGATGGCTGCCGTTCCAGACAGTTTTCGTTGGTGGGGTTCCGAGATTGACTGACGGGTTAGAGATGAAACCCTGGAGGAGGCAAAGGGCTGGGTGACCGCAGCGTTTTCTTCCAGAGTAGCTGGGGGGTGGGGGGGGGGAGTGGAGTCTCCATGTATGGAAACCAAAGTTTGGTGTTGGCTGTATTAAGTTTGCGAAATCTATTGTTCGTACAAGTGGAGTTGTCAAGAAGTGGTTGGTTGTAACAAATTCAGAAATCTCGGAAAAATTCAGGGTTGAGATGTAAGTTTGCTAGTTTCTTCATAATAAAATCTGTTAGTGTAATTTATTACACTAATAGTAAAGTAGCCTTCTCAAAACATTGAAAAAACTCTGCCATCATGTGATGGAGATAATAAGCTTGGGATAGAAATAAATATGAGAAAAGTATAGCAAATGTACAAATTATTACTTAAATATAAGTATTCCTATTAAAGATGGGGACCATAAAAATACTTCTTATTATCCAACATTTTACTCGATACCTTAGCCAATTAGCAAGGGAGGAAAGAAACAAAATTGAGAAAAAACAAAACTATCTTTACTTGAAGATAATATGATTAACATTTGAAGTAATCCAAGAGACTCTATTAATCATTGAATAATAAATTAACAATCCATTAATATTGATATAAGATTTCAGCAGAGTGGCCAGATATAAGATTAATATAATTAATTAATTATTAATATAAGTCAAAAGCTTTCTTATACTCCAGCAGTAACCAAGTACAATGCTCCTTATTCAAAATAGCAATAACAACAGAAATCTATAAAATACTGTAGCTGAGGATAAATAAATTTAACAATAATTATAATAAACCTCTGTGGAAAAAATTCTAACATTTAATAAATTAAGATTTGAATGGAAGATTACTTAATGTTTATGACTGGGAAGATATGTTTTTAAAGATGTTGCTTCTTCCTAAAATTATCTAAAAAAATAATGTAACTCCAGCCCTGGCTGGTGTAGCTCAGTGATTGAGCGCGGGCCTGCGAACCAAAGGATCGTGGTTCGATTCCCAGTCAGGGCACATGCCTGGGTTGCAGGCCAGTTCCCAGCAGGGGACACACGAGAGGCAACCATACATTGATATTTCTCTCCCTCTCCCTCTCTCCTACCCTTCCCCTCTAAAGATAAATAAATACAAATCTTAAAAAAAAATAATGTAACTCCAGTCAAAATTGCAATGACATTATTATGGAAACCAATAAACAAATTCTAAAATTTAAATAGAAAATAAATGCTTGTGGGTAGTAGACATGCAGTTTTAAAAAACATATTTGAAAGGATGGACTTTGATTACCTGATGTCAAATTTTTAATAACTGAATCCTCCAGTTATTAAAGGATTGATATGTTGCTTAAGAATATACAAATAGTAGATAGAAAGAATGGACTAAAAATTCCAGAAATACACCCTTGCATATCTTGGGGTTACGAGGTACACTAATGTTCAAAATTAATAGAGATAGAAAGTGTATTCAAGAAATTGGAGAAACTGATTCTACATGGTAGATACCTAATTTAGGAAAGTTAGAAAATGAATTTAAGATATATTAAAGGCCTAACACACATACACAGAAATAAAATTGTAAGCAGTTCAAAACGAATTATAGAATTTATTTCAATAATTATAAAAATATGGAAAAGATGCATAAATTTGAAATTATTAAAGTTTTAAAAATGCATATTTCAGAAAACATCTCAAGTTAAAGGTGAAACTGGGAGGAAATATTTGCATCAAATACACTGAGGATCTCTCTCAAAAATATGCAAGAATGTTTATAAATCAATGAGAAAATTCAAGCAATCTAGTAAAAAAGATTTACAAAACGTATTTGAATAGTTTAAAGGGAGTCAATCAATTTGAAGGGCAAAGAGGAAACTGCCCATTTTGTACTTCCAGGATTTACCATTGAGAAGATTTAGAAATTAGCAGAAGAAACCATTACCAGCCACCGTTACTGCAACACTGTTCCTAAGTAGGAAAAAAGGCCTAAATAGATGAATAATGAACACTGCAGGAAAGTCATTAAATGAACCGTAGTATGGAACACTGTACCGTGGTTTTAAATGTCAATGTAAGTTTTACAGCGTTTCGTGTAACTGGCACATTAAACAGTGTGGCTGGCGACGTAATCAATGGCAACTTATTTTTGTTTACTAGTGTCCCTGTAGACTTTATCCGAGGGGGTATTCTTCCCCCCCACCCTGGGCGAAAGGGACAGCAGACCGCAGTCTCGCCCGTGTGCCCTCCAGTGAAGGGTGGTCAGGGGACAGTGTGAGGGGGACACTGTCACTCCAGGGCGACGACTTTTAGAAAATTTCTTTATGAACATTTTCACTCTCTTCTGTCCAGACCCTTCAGTATGAATCTGCAAATGACAGCACGAGGAGGTGTGGGCACACTTTCCTCCGGGGAAGTCCCCACCCCGCGGGGTGCTCTGTGTCACGTGCGCACCTCACGTGACATCAAATCTATAAGAGACTCACTTTGACAATCTGTTGCTTTTAAAAAATGTTGAGGATTGTTCCAAATTTTTCTTCTATTTAAATCAGAATCTCTACTCCATATGCCCAGCTTAGGTGCTGCCTACCCCACAAGTTTTTTCCAACCCCCCATCAGAGCGAACCTCTCTCTCCTCTTGCATTTATTTCTTTCCGCATTTGGTACGCCCATATTGTCACTCTGGGCATGCTGCGTTCAGTTAGTTCCGCGTGTCTTTCTCCCCTCTGAACGGTAAGCCTGTAGAGGGTGGAGGCCGAGTCTGATTCGGTGAGAGCCCCCGGACATGTCTCACAGCCTCGAGCCCTCAATAGATGCCGTGCCCGGGAGTACTTCTTTGACTCTCAGCCTTGGATCAAGGAAGGGCTCAGGAAATCAGTTTTCTGAAGTGTGAGTGTGAAATAAGATTGAACTTCTTAAACACCCACCCCTAGTCAGGAAACGGAACACTTCATATTAGCATACACATTTAATAAGTGACAAATAAGATCCAGCACAACATATTACATGTGCAATGTAGCATGTGCGAAGCTGAAAATGATTTTCCTGAGTGCTGGGCTCTAATCAAGTTCTCTAATGTTGCATTAACATGGGTCCTTTAGCTTAATAGATCCTCTGATATTTCTTAGACATTTAAGAAATGGCATAGACTCAGCCATATCCTAGCTTTGAACGCATGCAACCAATTTCTCCCTGAAACTTAAGGATATCTTCCAATTCATGACATGCATTCCTGGATTCACACCAATAAGGAAGAGCCCTTTTAAAGGCAGACAAGACCTGTTTCCCCCATTCAATGTAAGCGTCCCTGTTTCCAAATGGGTAACTTCTTCCTAACTCATCTCGGAAGAATGGGACTCTCAAGTCCTGGGCATTTTGTCCCATTTGTCCAATGATGGTTTTATTATCTTTTTATCCATGGAACTACCAGAATCCTTTTTCTCTCTTGAAAATTATTTAGATATTTTGTTCTTTGCTGATGTTGGTAAAACATTAATACACATGGGGGTATATGGGAGTCTTGTGTGGAGAATGAGTTTAATTCAAAGTTCATGGAAAAAAGACGCATTAACCAGATTCCTCTGAGCAGCCGCAGGCTCTCTGAGATTAGCCTTAGAAGCAGAGACTGTGGCCAGGCACTGGCGACGTGGTTCTGGCCCCTGCACGTGCGGGAAAACGCCCTTTCCCCACGGCAGGGCTTTTCCTCCACCTCGGTTATTGCAGAAGCGTTAGATTAAACAAACAAACAAACAAACAAACAAACAGCAGTGCTATCAAATGTAACCCACAGCAGTTACTCTCCTTGCGGGAGGTAAGGAACCTACTGAGCTGGTTCTCTGTCACCTACGGCTGTCCCTTTACACCTTCTGGTCTTGGAGGTGTGGGCAGGTGTGCACGTGGTAAGAACAGGCCTAGAAATTTTAAAACTAAGCTCTGCGTCAAAAAAACCAACCCCAAAACCCCGACTCTGGAGATTCATGTCCCAGTATCAACTTTGATGTTGATGAATCTACATTGGATACACTCAACTTTTGATCTCTTCCGGCACTAGTGGGACAAGCTCCCTCCTTGGTGTCCAAAGACCTGCAGTTCATCTTCAGCTCTGATGCACCCTTGCTTCTTGACCTTCAACTTGCCAGCCCTGTTTGCTGGACTGAACATGAGACTAGTAATTCCCACCTCATTAGTGATTCTATGAGCAGGTAAGATGGTGCATATGAATGCACTTTGAAAACAATCAAAGAACTCAAAAACACACGATTAATATCCACATTAAACTTTCCTATTGATAGAGCAATAGTATAAAATACTCGGCTTTGTCTTGCACACTGCCAAGTTTCCACGATGCTTTCATGCACTTTATCTCTTTTTTTTTGTTTGTTTGAGTGCCATTGACGTCCTTTCTGCCTGGAATTGTGGGAGAACACAGGAGGGCCAGGACAAGTGACAGAGAAGTCATGACCTCAAAGAGTACATGAGTTAGTGGGGGAAATAGAACTAGCTATGCGTAGCCGTTCACAGAATTATTATCTTATGACTTCCAGCCAAGATGGAGGCATAGGTAGACACACTGTGCCTCCTCTCACAACCAAAATTAAGGACAACAAATATTTAGAAACAAGAAAACATCCAGAACTGATAGAAAATTGAACTGTACGGAAGTCCAACAACATTCATCCAGACCGGTAAGAGGGGGTGGAGTCGCGGCAGGAGAAAGTGGAGGTGCGGACCCGGGAACGCAGGCAGCAGCAGCTGGCAGTTCCCAGGTGCACAGGCAGCAGCTGGCGGACTCTGGGCCCACACGTGGTGGCTGGCAGACCCCAGGCACGAGGTGGCAACTGTGCAGACCCAGTGAGGCCCGGCAAGGTGGCTGGCTGACCAGGTGGTCCACATTCCCGCGCGCAGACGGTCCAGGCGAAGGGGAAGCGGCGGAAGGGACTGGAATCCAGGAGAGCGGAGCAGGTGCCATTGCTCCCTCTCAGACCCCGCCCCCACTAACAGTGTCACAACCCAGCGACTGGGCTGCCCCGCCCTGGGGAACACCTAAGGCTCCCCCCCTCATATGTAACAGCCGTGACCAGACCAAAACCAAAACAAAACAAAACAAAAAATCTAAAATGGCTCAAACCATAGAAGAAATGAAAGCCCCAGAGCCGATTCCTCTAAGCCGTGAAGAGATAGCCAACCTGTCAGATACACAGTTCAAAGTCCTGGTCATCAGGATACTCACAGAATTGGTTGATTTTGCTCACAAATTAGATGAAAAAATGCAGGCTACAATACATGAAATGAAGGAAGACTCATGGGGAACCAATAGAGATGGGAGGAGAACTGGTACTCAGATCAATGGAACCAGAAGGAAGAAACAAACAACCAAACAGAAAACAAGGAAGAAATAAGAATTCAAAAAAATGAGGAGAGGCTTAGGAACCTCCGGGACATTGTTAAACGTCCCAACATCCGAATTATAGGGGTACCAGAAGGGGAAGAAGAAGAGCAACAAGTGGAAAACTTATTTGAACAAATAATAAAGGGGAACTTCCCCAATCTGGCAAAGGAAATAGATTACCAGGAAGCCCAGGAAGCTCAGAGAGTCCCAAAGAAGTTGGACCCAAGGAGGAACACACCAAGGCACATCGTCATTCCATTAGCCAAGATTCAAATGAAGGAGAGAATTCTAGAAGCAGCAAGGGATAAGGGGACAGTCACCTACAAAGGAGTTCCCATCAGACTGTCAGCTGATTTCTCAAAAGAGACCTTCCAGGCAAGAAGGGGCTGGAAAGAAATATTTGAAGCCTTGAAAGTCAGAAACCTACATCCAAGATTGCTCTATCCAGCAAAGCTGTCATTTAGAATGGAAGGACAGATAAAGCGCTTCTCAGATAAGGTCAAGTTCAAGGAGTTCATCATCACCAAGCCCTTATTCTATGAAATGTTAAAGGGACTTATCTAAGAAAAAGAAGATAAAAATATGGACAGTAAAATGACAGCAAACTCAGTTATTAACAACCGCACCTAAAACAAAAACAAAAAACTAAGCAAACAGCTAGAACAGGAACAGAACCACAGAAATGGAGATCATATGGAGGGTCAGCAACAGGGGAGTGGGAGGAGGAGAGAGGGGGAAAAGGTACAGAGAATGAGTAGCATAGACAGTGGGTAGAAAATAGACAGGGGAGGGCAAGAATAGTGTGGGAAATGTAGAAGCTAAAGAACTTACGACACATGGACATGAACTAAAGGGGGGAATGTGGGTGGGAGGGGGTGTGCAGGGTGGAGGGGAATGAAGGGAGAAATGGGACAACTGTAATAGCATAATCCATAAAATATATTTTAAAAAAAGAATTGTTATCTTATGGACCAGTAGGGTTCACATGGGTCAGGAACTGACACACACCTCGGTGTTGCGGGTGGACAGGTGGAGGCCAGCTCAGCCGCGCCAGTCTGGGGTCACAAGCTTCTCCTTTTCCACTTCAGATCCGGGGTCACCAACCCTAGAAACTCTCCCAGACGCGTTAGGTTCAGCACAAACCTCGTGCTGAACCACCGCCAAGCTGCTGGTGGAGGGGAGAAACGGGGTGTCCTGCTGCCGGCTCTCCTCCTCCTCCTCCCCCTCGCGGCATGGGGGGCGACCGCAGGGACGTGGGGCCAAGCCTGAGGGAGAGGACGTGCGCAGGCTGCCGTGTGTGTGAGTGCGCGCGCACGGATGTGTGCCCCGCAGACGCTGAGACGTGGCGTGCGCACTCACATACGTACGCGTGGAGTCCCAGCCTTGCTCTGCGTGCGTCGAAGAAGGGGAACATTGCGGAGTGTGCTTGCCGGGAATTTTCCGTCTGGTACTGTGCGCCATTCCCACGCCGTGAATACGGGTGGATATCCCTTCAACCGAGGCATCGCTCCAGGGTAAAAACGCCGTCCATCGGAGTTTCGGAGAGGACAGTCCCCGTGGAATCCCTCCGCGGGGATGGAGGTGTATGTGCGCAGGCGGTGGGAACCGAGAAGCTGGGCGAAGTGCTTGGAAAGCCTCCAGCGGGGGACGGGGACCAGCCGCGCGGGCCGTGCTGTCAGTCAGCAGGGGCTGCCGGGAGGACCGGCCTCCTGTCGCGGCCTCGGGGCGGGGCTCTGACGGCACGCAGACACGTGTCTGTGTTTTCCTGCGACCTGTGGAGGGCAGTGGGAGCGGGGCTTCAGGACGGACGGTCATGGGGCTGGGGGGGTTGGGGACGGGCCGCTCTCCTGGTGCCCTGGGAGCCAGGGCAGGGCTGGGAGGCCATGGTGGGAAGGCGGGTGCGGCGGTTTCAGCAGCTGCGCGGGGAGGGGCTCTGAAGGCTGTCCCTTAGAGGCAGGGGAGGCCGCCTGCTGCACACACTGGAGCACATGAGACCACCCACGGAAGGCCAGACCAGCCCCCCCCCCGCCCCAGGCGAGAGCGCGCCTGCTGAGAGAAGGTGCCTGAGACAGCTGAGATCGTCAGGGGTGGGGAGGCAGGCCGCGGGCTGCTCAGTTCGGAGGGCCGCGCAGTTTTAGTGGCGAGTCCTTTCCGTGCGTGTGGCCGCACGGACTGTAGCGGAGCCCCAGTCCTGGAGGGAGTCGGGGGACAGGGGGCAAGGGCGGGTGGAGTGCATTCAGCAGGACACTTTCTGCGCAGGTAACAGGACCGCAGAGTAAAGGGAGTTCACCGACAGTCGTAACTACGGAGTTCAGCAGCACCGCTGTCCGCGGGTCCAGCCATCTCAGGGCTGGAGAGGGTTCCTGGACCAGCCCTGTGCAGCCCTCGGCTCTGTTCGCAGGACGGCCGCAGCCGCTCCGGCGATGGCCTGGGCAGCGCGAGAGCTTCCGGTTGAGGCTCCTAGACGGTCTGTTCGTACCTCGCTGGCTCTCACCGGGTATGGGGCTCCAAGGTCATCGCTGCGGGCAGACGAACATTAAGTCCTGGTCGCCCGACAGCGGGTCTCGCTGACCCACCTCCGAGCTGGGTATGGGAGCTTCTGCAAACGAAACCAGGAAACCGGGCACTGTTTCCAAGTAAAGGGCGAGTGGCCGCAAAGGGGGAGACTGCGGAGTGGTCCCGGCTCCGCCGAGAAGTGCGCGCGAGCCCGCGTGACCCTCTGCACCTGCTTCCCTTCCCGGAGGATCACGAAGGTCCCTCCAGCTCTGTCCTGGTTCCCGCCGGCTCCAAGGTGGGAATTCACAGGAACACCGGTAAAGGGGGCTACTTTATACTTCAAAGGTCTCTTAGCAAGCCATTCTTAAAATAAAACTTAAAAAAAGCTGCAAAGGCAGCGAATCTCTCCCGAACACTCGGAAACAAGGCTCTTTGTTCTTCGGGGGAAAGAGGCTGGTGGATTACAAATGAACCGCGGGGGTGATTTTGAGGATACTTTCTTCAGCACCAAAAGACAGCAAGGACTTTGGGTGAAACTGTGAATTTGGTGATTTCCAAATATGTTGGAAACAGCATTGCAAAGATCACACAGAACAAGGCAGGAATATAATAAGTGCACTTCCTTGTGTGTGCCTTCATCCAGCAAGATGGCACTCTCACAGAGGGGCCTTTTGCCCCTGTGCTCCACTGGTACTGGTGACTGGAGGGGGCTCCCGCTCTGTCATCTCCCTCTGCAGGGGGCCGGACACACAGCAGACGGGCCTTACCCTTCTGCGGCTTCCAGTCTAACAGCCACCAGTTAGCAGTTCCTCCGACTGAAGCGTGAGAAGCTGGAGGAGCCCTGCCCTTCCAACGTCAAGGGGTCCTAACAGACTGCGGGGTCGGCGCTGCTCTCCCTCAGCGTGACTGGGCGGGGCCAGGGTGAGCGGGGTGAGGAGGGGGTGAGGGAAGCACGCAGGCAGAGCAGACCCTAAATGTAGGGTCTCGCCGACACCAGGGAAAGGGCCCTGAACTTGGTCCCGGGGGTGATGGGAAGTCAGAAGGGTTCATCATCTTGTGCCTGTTTTTAAATTGGGGGAGTGATTTGGTCACACTGCCATTTTGAAAAGAGATATTGAATGAATAAATAAATAGGATTGATGTTTTAAAAGAATGCTCTGGCTCCTGGGTGCAGGGGAGCAGCAAAGAAGGAAGAGGATGAACAGGATGTTGCTGGGAGAGGAATGGCAGAGAATATTTGTAAACCAAATATCTGATAAAGGGCTTCTATCCAAAACATATGAAGAACCACTATAATTTGATAACAAAAAGATAACCCAATTCAAAAATGAGCAAAGGCTCCGAATAGACATTTCTCCAAAGAAGATACACAGATGATCGATAGGCACATGAAAAGATGCCCAACACGATTAGGTGTTAGGAAAATGCAAATTAAAGCCACACTGAGACGCTGCTTTCCAATACAGCCAAACCCCTGCACACCCAACCCTGCGTAGAACGCCCCGGGCTCAGGTGGCCTAGAAGATAAGCTCCATAAAACGTCTTACGCTATCTATGGACTCCACCCCGCTTTCCAGCCCTGTCTCCTGTCCCTCCCCCACACCCCCCCCATCTGTCTTTCTTATTAATTCTCTGATTGCATTCCTCTTGAGTTGGCTTCGTGCGTCCACTGTGGAGGCCCAGGCCAGGTGTCTTTTCCCCTGAGCACCTTCCTCTGACCTTGGCCTGGCTGCTTCTCCTCCGGGCAGCGCCGCACCTCCCAGTCAAGCCTGTTGTGCTCTGGGGTTGTTGCCATTTCTGTTTGTTTTCCACCTGCTGCTGGAGCTCAGCTCCTCGCAGCGGGCCAGGCAAGAGGGCGTGGTCGGCGAGGCTGGCCGAGTCCGCATCCTACAGAGCCGCGTGTCCCTTGTGCCATTGTCCTCACCCTGGTCTCTCCCTAAGGGTGGCCAAGACCCTTAGGGGCTGCCCGAGGTGGAGCGGCCTAAGTATGGGCTGCACAGTTGTTGGAGGCCAGGTGGAGAAGCCGTGGTGGCAGGCACGTGCCCAAGGTTATACTCTGTGGGGGCGGAGGGACCGAGGACACAATAACTGACTAGCTTCTTTGGATACATTCCCAGCAGTGGGATCGCTGGGTCAAAAGGCAGTTCCATTTTTGATTTTCCGAGGCATCTCCGCACTGCTCTCCACGGGGGCTGCTCCCGTCTGCACTCCCGCCAGCGGTGCACGAGGGCTCCCGTTTCTCCACGTCCTCGCCAGCACCTGCCGTGTGTGGATTTGCTGATGACAGACATTCTGACAGGTGGGAGGTGGTAGCTCATTAATGCGCGTCTCTCTGATGATGAGTGACGTTGAGCGTCTTTTCACACGTCTGTTGGCCTCTGCACGTCCTCTTTGGAGAAGTGTCTACTGGGGTCCTTTGCCCATTTCTTGATTGTGTTGTTTGTTCTTCTGGTGTGGAGTTTTATAAGTTCTTTACAAATTTGATATTAACCCCTTATCAGAGGTGTGGAGTTTTATAAGTTCTTTACAAATTTGATATTAACCCCTTATCAGAGGTGTGGAGTTTTATAAGTTCTTTACAAATTTGATATTAACCCCTTATCAGAGGTACCAGCGAATGTGTTCTCCCATTCTTTGGGTGGATTTTTATTTTGTTGATGTTTTCCTTTGCCGCACAAAAACTTTTTTGTCCAAAACACTAATTCAGAAGAACATAAGCACCCCTAAGTTCATGGTAGCGTTATTTACAACAGCCAAGATACAGAAGCAGCCCAAGTGCCCGTCAGTAGGTGAGTGGATAAAGTAACTATGGAACATTTGTACAGTGGAGTACTACTCAGTCTCAAAAAAGAAAATTTTACCCTTCGCAACAGTACAATGGGCCTGGAGAACATTACGCTGAGTGACATAAGCCAGTCAGAGGAAGACAAGTGCCGTACGATCTCCCTCATCTGTGGAATCTGACGAACAAACTGAACCAACAAGTGAAATGGAGACAGACTCACAGATGGGGAGCAGATGACAGCTCGTGGGGCGGGGGGGCGGTAGGGGTGCAGGGACTGAGCAAAAATGCAAAAGGACTCATGGGCATGGACAGCAGAGGTGTGACGGCGGGGCGGGGAGCGTGAGAGGACTGCCTGGTGATGGGGAAAGCCCCGTGACGAGTGAGGAGCAGGAGCCAGCGCGTGGAGGGGAATGACCTCAAGCCTTCGGCGTTCCCTCTCCGGGGAACGCCAGGACTGGGGGCGGGAGAGCTGCGACCTCCGTCCACACCCACATGGGTTATCACGGTCTAGGGGATTATTATTCTGCCTCAGTACCACCTGCAGGAGAGACCAGCAGAGAAACCCGGTTCTCCGCGTGCTCCGAGCGATCAGTATCATCAGGGGTCACCGTCTGGTTCATCTGCTAACCCTGACTGTCTCGGATAGCGAAGCGTTCCGTGGGCCGCTGCCGTCTCACCCTCCAAGACGTGGTTTCGCTGCGATCTCCTCCACCAGCCCTCCTCGGCATTCCCCTGCCCCCGACCACAAAAGGGAGGGGTCTGCGCCCTCATCGCTCTGCCTCTCTTCAGCCCCTACTTCCTCCGGGCCTTGGCCGTGCTCACCCCTGGAGGAGCGCCAGCACCACCCCATCCCGGCGCCGTAGGTGCCCGGAGCGTGCTGATGCCGTCGGCTCTGCGTCAGCCCTACAAGAAAGACCCAGCGTGTGCCCCGGTGCCCAGTCATCCAGAGCAGGCCACGGAGGCCACGGAGCAGGAATCCTGCCCTCCGGGTGTGCTGGTGCTCTGCGCGCACGGCACCCTTTACTGACTTGGTGTTTGCGAAGGGAAACACACTCTGCTTCGGAAGCGGTCTTGGTACCGGGCTCCCTTGGGCGGTAGTGGAAACTTGGAGAAGCTCAGGTGCTCGTAGGTGGCATTGAGGTCCCATTAGAAGACGGAAGGGGGAGATGGTGCCTATGAGGAGAGGGGGCGAGAGCAGGAGGCCGGGCTGAATGTCGCCTCTCCTAGTTGTGGGTGAAGCCACACACACGCACGCACTCCTCCCTTTTCTGGAACTCTTCAGTCTGACTGTCACCTGGAATTGTTCTGACCACCTGTCAAGACCTTTCAGCATCTTTCAGTGGTGGAGGCCAGGCTTCTTAGAGCTTGTCAGTCATGCATCAGTCGGGACGCACACAGCAGCCCGAGGACATCTAGGCTGGAGTCACAGGCACAGAACTGGGAAGCAATTACGAGAGGCCATTTCCTTCCTTCCCTCCCCTGCAGGTTCAGAGGTGACCACAGCACAGGCCCCCCTTCAGAGAAAGCGGTGCTCAAAACTTCAATTTTAGAACCCTGGTAAGTTAGGGAAATTTCGTTCTAATTTAAAGAACAGGGCCATAACTTACAAAGACACTCAGTGCGGGATTGCTTTGGACAATGCATTCCTTTAGCAGACTTGGATAACGTTTTGGTTCTCTTTTAAACGAAAGTAAGTCCTGCGTATTTTCAGAAAATTTAAGACTGCCCATGAAGCTGCAGAGAAGAAACGTCACCTGTTACCTCTCCCGCCACCGCCCAGGGGTAAGCACTCACTGTTCTGCAGCTCCGTCTCTCAGACCGAAGCGCCTGCACGCAGAGGCGTAGTGCGCAGGTGACGCGCGTTGGCGCAAGTCTCAGTATGCAGCGTGTGTTCGTTGACTTGATTTTAAAACAGCCGGCCTTACATCGAGCTTTTCAAGGCGTACAATTTTAGACGCCCCTTTTCCTCTGTGACTGTGCCGAGGAGAGGCTCTTGTTTTGCTGGCTTTACCTATCCATTGTCCCACAGCCCGTGAACCGATGACATGTTACCACCTGCACCTGTGCCTTTTTACTGGTAAGAAAGAAAGCGGGCAAAGGAATCACAGGTACACGGGATTGAGAAAACACGGTGATGAACGTCTCGGAAGGCATTCATGAGTGATTTGTGTTTGCATAAGGGAAAATCCTCTTGGATGATTTGCTTTTTCCGAAAGGTTGGCTAATTACATACTTTGGGGATGCCCAAAAAAACCCAAACCCTAGCTGAACCTCTGTTGGTTTTTATCAGTCTTTGGTCTCATCACCTCGTCAACGAGAGGTCTGTTCCTGCCTTCCCGAGACCTCGCCTCCCAGAGCTGAGGACCAACAGGCACCTGCACCTCTCAGCCTGAGGAGGGTTTTCAGACCAGCGCTCAAACTCAAGTGCAGACGCATTCCCGCGGTCCATCCCAACAAAATGAAGTCGGCTTTGACTGTGCGAAATGTCGATGAGTTCTTCAGAGTAAATCAGCCCTGTCAGGGTGATGCAGAGCCGTCAGCTCTTTGTGACATAATATAATATGAAGTGATATCGAACAACACGCGTTCGGCACTAAATTGTTAGCGGGTTTTAGCTTTGACAGCAGCAAGTTTATTGCTTTAATCCCAAGGTCTTTTAACCCTCTTTGACACAAATTGAGGTTGGCTTTTGTGAAAAAACTCTACTCTCTCTCTTCCTTTACCTAAAACTGCTTTTAACAATTTATGCTGGTACATCAGACACTCATTTTGAGTGACAAAAAGGAAAAAAGAGATCTACGAGAGGAGAAGGGAGAAAAGGCCACATCAGGCTAAGCCACCCGTGTCCTCCGTGGTGCACAAGTCACAGCTCTCTTCAGGTGGACATGCGCTGCGAGCGGTGACAACGCCCGGCGCTCAGGCGAGGCGGAGGACGGCCGCTGGCGGGGAACAAAGGCTCCTAATTGGAAACAGGCCGGCGGCTTTTTGCTCCAGTTGAAGCCGTTTCCATATATGGATTCCTGCTTTCCTCCTCTTCCACCTACCCCCGCACATGTTAGAGATCAAAGGTGATTCTTCACATAAAGAGTTTAGAAACACTGATTCAGTAAGTATGGCAGATAAACGGAGACCCCCCACATCTCGTATCGTAATTGTGGTCCCAGACGGCGGGACGGGCTGCGGTGCCGGAACGGGAGGGTCGGAGATGCGGCTGGGTTGGCTCCTGCAGCCTCCCTCCCAGGACTGGCTCCTGTGCCAGGGACCCTCTCGACTTGCGGGGGTGCATTCAGAGAGGCTGTTTCATTTCGGAGCACCTGCGATCCCCCCTCAGCCTCTGAGCCTCAGGTGGCAGAGCCCAGAATAAATCAAATCTCAAAGCCCCCCCACAAACCCCAGCAACTCTGGACGGTAACTTTTTCTGTTCCCTAGGCTTAAAAGTGCTCATTTCCTTTGTCCCAGTAAGTGTACATTCAGGCATTTATCCTAAAGAAGCAGCTAGAAGAGTGGAGTGGGTGTGTGTGCAGATGGCGGTGGGCTGCGGTGACCGCAAGTTCTGGCTGCAGCATCAGGCAGACCTGGGTTTAAATTCCAGCTCCGCCCTCACCCAGAGTGTCACCACTGGTTAGTTATTTAAAATCTCCAAGTTCCTTTTTCTCATCTATACAACAGGAATTGATAGCATCTTCCTTTCGGGTTAGGGGGATTAAGAGATGAAACATAGAGAATGCGTCCCGAGGAGGGTCTCCCCAGCCACGGTCATGTCAGCGTCCTTGCGGTGTTGTTCGGAAGAATGCAAATCGCAGTCAGCCTGTACCTGTTAGCGAAGGACTGTGCGAGGATGCCATGCGGCCATTAACAGTGGTTTTGCACATACACTTTACAGGCGTCGTAGACATGCATATTCCGAGTATATGTTGTCACGTGTAATAGCATATGTATTGTTGATTTTAAAAAGCATGTTGTAAAATCATTGTACAAATGATTTACCACGTTATGCAACATGTAAAAACTTGAAAGAATACACAGCTCTGGCTGTTGCGATTGTGACTTCTGAGTTTTCTCTTTGTCTACCCATATTTTCTATAGTTTGTTATTGTATGTATCAGAATACCTGATTAATAAAGTTTAAACACAAGGGAGAAAAGTGTGCTCCCAGACTGATCCCTGTGGGACGTGGCTGGATTTCCTTCTCCACCCTGAGTGCTAGTCATTGGATTGCTACGTGTGTTGACCCCTCCAGTCGCGTGGGCCCCGATGTGCACGCGATGATCCAGATGCTGTCCCCTCCAGATGCGGGGCCAGGCGGGGCCTTTCCCTGCACCAGCAGACACTGTCCTGTTTGTGCACGACCGACTTCCTCCGGGTCGTCCTCGCCAGCCCCTTAGATTTCGGTCATTGTCACATGGCCCTGCCCCCCCCCCCCCCGCCCCGGGGCTATGTCTCATCTGGACCCAGCCCCTCTTCCGCCACTGTTTTGGCCCCCTTCCCTTCATGGTGGAGCCCAACTGGAGAGGGGTGGGGTGCTCCTGTCTCAGTGTCAAAGACAGTGGCCAGTCAGAACACCTCACGTGTGTGTGTTGTGATAATGATGGGCAGCATTCGCACTGCCTTTTTTGTTTCTAGATGTTGAGCTCTTGCTGATGCGCTTTTTCCCAGTTGAAATCTGTTGGTTAAGCTAGGCTCAAGCTTCAGCTATTTTACAAGTGGCTCAATGGTCCAATAACCCTTTCAGGGTCACAGATCATATTGCTTTAACCGAATGCGCTCCTCTGGTTACGTCGTCAGACCACAGGTGGGCACGTTGGTTTTCCTTTGCAGTTGTTTCGTTTTATTTTTTCTATAAAAAACAAAGCGATGCCAACAATTCGCGCACTGATTGTAGACAAGCAGATGTCAGGGAACTCCCTCTCCACTGAGACTCTGTACCCCACTAGAGGCGGACAAGGAAGGGCACTCCTGCAGGGACGGCAGGGTAAGGTTCTGAGGCCAGGCCAGGAGAGGCCACCTGCCTGGGTCGGAGCTGCAGCCCCCAGCCCCTTTCATCTCTGCGGGGTGAGACTGCTTCCCAGGGGCTGGAGGCTGGGAGGGGGCCGGGTCTGGGCGGAAGCCTTCCAGCTTCCCAGCAGGAGGAGCTTTTGACAAAGGAAGCCTTAGGGGTGGGGACTCCCCTCTGCTTTCCTGTGGCACAAACAGGGCAGCTTCTTTAGCCTCCGGGGCCACTCTAAGAAGGGTCCCGAGGGCATGTTTACCTCCTCAAGACCACCTGCCCTGCCACCAAGACTAGGTATACAGAGCACTGTCTCCAAAACGCTCTGTCCACGGCGGCCCCTGGCTTTGCCTCGTGGACAGGAGCAGACAGCCGCATGGCACCTCCATCCAGGGTTGGGTTTCCCCAGCCCAAGTGCTGGGCGGGTACAGCGAGGTCTCACCTTCTGGGATGCAAACGGGCTGTGAGTCCCGCACCTCTGGGTCTGGTACCCTCCCCCCACTACTCTAGGCAGGAGGGGAGTTGCGTTCACCACGAAGCAGCTTGGGGTATGTGCCCTGATTTTGGGGACACAAAGCTTGCTGGCTGCTCGACTACACATGTCCCCAAGCCTCCAGGCGGCTGGGGTCATGCGACCTTTAAAAAAATCCTCAGACCCTGTTCCGTCTCCTGAGAAGCCTGGGAACCTCCTTCCCAACGTCCCTGAGGAGTCCCACGAGACTTGTTTCTGCCCTTTCCTTCTCCCAGAGAATTGCCGGTGCCTCTGGCGCCGTCCCTGGGGCTGTGGGTCCTGTACTAAGCTGAGTGACACAGGCGCTGGGCCACCACCCCGTCCACTTCGTCCCAAACTGCCTTCACAGAAGGCAGCGGCTCGTGGTAAACTTCCCCTGAAGCGGGGAAGGAGGGAGGCAGGGGCCTGATGGAAGCAGAGCTCGGACCCTGCGTCCTGCTCCCTGAGCGGGGGAGGTCTGCTCCCCGCCTTCAGACGCGTCTGCGGGTCTGCGGGTTGCAGCGGGGAGCCTCGCAGCCACGGCCGGGCTGGCGTGGTGTGTTTCCCGGAAAATCCTCCAGACCGGGGAGCGCGGAGGGACTTCTCCCGGCGGGCAGATGGGGTGCGGTCGCTTGTGGTTTTAAATAATCCGGTTTGTTCCTCGCCCCCCGCCCCCACACCGCCGACAGAGACCGAAGTTGCTGTCAGCGGTGACATCTCAGGACCCTGACTGCAAACCAGCTGCCTGAGGCAGTGTTTGGCTCACACATGTGATCTGCCTAGCTCGCAGTGAATTAAAAAAAAAAGAAAAGAAAACCAAACCAAAAACCTAACATTTACGAATCAGTGGACTTTATCTGAAAATTGTTAAATTCACATCTTCTTTTTAAAAGTTGGGTGACCCGACCGTGTTCAGCCATGCAGGGACTGACTTGAGCTGGCCCAGCTGCCACCTCTAAACAGAGCTGGGGCGTGGGGCGCGCCACAGCCCCCACGAGGCACACGACCACCTCCCTTCGCCGCCAGACCTCTGCATGTCCCTCGCTGGTCCTGGAAGACCCAGGACAGTCTGGGAATCTCGGGGCCTGCCTTAAAAATGCGGCCCTGACTACTGGGTTTGGGGGCCAGCGTGCAGCAGAAAGACAGGAACAGTGAGTGGACCTTCAGCAGTTCGTTCATCTCTTTCTGTAACGTGAGGGTACTGCCTGCCAAGTCAGCCGCTGTTAAATTTTGCATTAAAATGCTCACACACACACAAAATGCTTTGAAGTCTCAGAGGTGGCTGATAAAGTAAAAGTGATAGTTTTAGACTCTTGGTATTTCAGACTCCACGAAACATCTGTATTATACGTTCTCTTCCTTTATGCGTGAAATCGGATACTGTTTCAAGAAAGAAATTTCAGTACCATAGAACTGACAAGATGAAAGAGTTGACAATTCTCTCTGATTTGATGCCCAGACACATGTTGACTTTAATTTTGGGAGTCAAAGCCAAGGCTCGGGTGCAAGCTTGGCACCTGAGGGTGTCACCATTCCTTTCAGGGCACTCGGGCCATGTCTTGCTAATTGTCACTTCGGTGCAGGGAGTATTTGGTACTCAGGGTTCCGAATCATGTCCAATGCGCAGACTGGGAGCGCCGCGGGGCTGGGAAGGCTGGAAGCTAGCTGGCTGCGCTGCCAGAGGTTACCTTACGTGCCATTCCTGCGTCAGAGCCCCAACACCACCGGAAGAAGCGTAGGGACCCCCACCCTGGCCCCCGCGCCTGGCCGCCGTCCGGGTGGTCAGGTGAGGGGGAGCAGCCGGTGCCCCCTGCAGGACCGAGTCATTGTCCAGGTAGTGCCTGGTCACTTAACTCTGGGCGTCAAACCCGATCGTCTCCCCTTCATTTTGAGTCCCTGGGGCTCTCCCGGAAACCGCTGAGCGGAAGAGCCCCCCTCGGTTAGGACACGATTACCCCGTGCCCCCTCTGTGTTCGGGCCAGCCGTGCTCTGAGTTTGTGACCGGACCCCCACCAAGCCCAGCAGCTGCTACATTGTCACCACATTTAGTTTTCACTTCAGTTCCTCCTTTCCAAGGCACCCAGAGACAGGAATCGCCTCCCCGCCCCCCGAACCCTGAAGAGCACTTTGAGGGCGGCAGGTGGACTAACTTTCCAGCGAACTTGTGTGTAACAATCCATACCCAGCTGCGAATAGATTCCGGGGAGCCGGGTCGTACGTGATCCCTAACAGTCAGCCCATTATCCCACCAGTTCTCTTGACAGATAATATTAAAAACGCTGTTCCCATCCCGGCCTGGCTCCCGCCGCCCCAGCTTTCCGGAGGGCCTCGGCTGACGGGGGTGCGGCCCCAGCCCGCCGCGGCGTCAAGCGATGTGTCCGGGGAATGCCACGGAGGGAGGGCTGGGCGTGTTAGCTGCCTGACTAATGGGCTTCTGAAGCCAATTATTTATTTTCTGTATCAGAGCTTTGAGGTCCAGCTACTCCCCACATGTAATGAGAGCAGGTCGGAGTCCTCCGCCCCTGCTGCCCCCTGACGTGTCGCGGGGGCTGTCAGGTCTGAGTCCTCCGCCCCTCCTGCCCAAGGGGGCCCGGGGGAGGGGGTGCGGTGGGGGGAGGGGGGAGGTGGCTCCAGCCCCCCCCCCCCCCCCACTGGGTTGCCACCCTGGCACTTTCTGCGCAAGGCAGGAAATGGGACAGAAGGCTTTTCCTCCCTCCCATTCTCGCCTCTTCTCGCAGGTAGGCTGTGACGTTCGGCGTCCGTCCTTGTGGGCGTCTTTGGGAAAGCTTCGGGGCGAGGCTTTGGCCGGGTGGAAGCCCTGCGTAGCCCCCTCTGAGACAGCGGCTTCGCTCCCGTCATTCCCCTCCGGAACCTTTTGGTCTCCCAGGGTTGCTTTTATTTCCGTCTCTTCTGTAAAAACCCCATGGTTCTTCTGTCACGTGGCGTTGCTGCCGTCACTCCGGGCAAGGGCCTGCTCCCGTTTTCTGTATTTATTTTCTCTGTCCCTACTTCCCGCCCCCAGAGCCAGCTACGTGGACGGACCTGTTTACCGCGCGCTTGCCTTTTGGTCCGTATGTGTTCTTCTACGCATGCAACTCGATTTTATGCGAATGGCAGCGGTTGACGTCACAGCCTTTTCTGAGGTTTTCTCAGCGCTGTGCTTCGGAGGCCCATCCCGACAGTGTCTCCCAGTTGCGCGTGGCGCTCTGAAGTTTGCACCCACCGCAGTGCGCCTGTCCACTCGCCCCGTGATGGACGACCCAAGTGCCTCCAGCTCCTCGACACGTCAGACAGTGCCACCCTTGTGCATGCTGACTCACGGGCATGTGTGGGGGCTGGGGGAACGTGTCTGGGAGCAGACGCCTGTGGTCGCTGGTGACTGCTCAGTGCCGGCGGGACCGCCCAGTCGGGGGGCGGGCGAGGCGAGTGGGGGGACTTGATCCAACGCAGATCCTTCCGTTGTGGCGCAGCCTGGCCGTGGAGCGGCGCAGCCGTGAGGCCGCCCCGGCGCCGCGACTCGGCTCCACTCCCCGAGACAGTTCCAGTCTGCACTGGGGAGGCACCGGGCGGCGGGGGGGAACCGAAAGTGCACTCTCCAGCGTCCTAGCCTGTGTCAGAATTTCCTTCTTTTTGGGGGGGTTGGGTAACATTCCATGTCTGCGTAGCACACGTCCGTTACCCTCTCCAAGCCACAGGGGAGCTGACATACGGAGAGAGAAGGCCTGGTCCCGGCCTCTGATCCGTCTGCTTCCGTGCAGGTGCGGACTACAAGTCCTTACGGTTCGGTTGGTCCACACGGCACTGTCCCGTTTGGCCGCTACGGAGCTGCTCTGCCTGGCCAGCAAAGATGCTGAAGGGGGTACAGTCAGTCAGCTCGGGTGGGGCAGGGAGAGCGCCAGCCCTGCTGGCTGGGACGGGACCCCGGGGGCTCCTCCGTCAGGGCGGTTCCGACCACAGACGCACGGCGCGGGCGGGCCGCTGCGCGCAGGCCTCCTTCCGCAGGCCTCCGTGCAGCCATGGGCGCCGGGCCCCCCGTGTCAACTGGAGCCCAGGCAGCCTTCAGGAGCCCTTCCCCTCGGCAGGTGCGTGCCCTCGCAGGGCCGCCGCCCTGGACTGAGCGCCGGCTGCGGCTGCAGGGCGTCGCCGCGCCAGTGCCGTCACTTCAAGCGGTGGGTTCTGGCCTCGTGCCGCCGCCTCCTCTCCAACATCTGCCACTACCCGGCTTTCTAACTCACCCAGTCTACTGTGGGCAAGTGGGGATCTCATTATCCTTTGAATTTGCATTTGCTCTGATTATTGACGATTCTGAGCATCTCTTTAAAGTGCTCGTTAGCTTCAGAGTCTTCTCGTCTGTGAGCCGCTGCTCATACCCTTTGACGGTTTTTCCGCTGCACCGACGTTTGCTCCTGGTTGGTGTGCAGGGACCGCCCACATGTTCCGGAAAGAGCAGTCCCTTGTGGTTTCAGATACTGCAGCCATCTTCTGTTCTATCATTCAGCATCTTTGTTCACAGTTTCTTTGAACAGAAATCTTTCATTTCAATGAAATAAAATCAATCCACTTTTTGGCTGCTTTTTGGTGCTTTTTGAGATTTCATTTTAAAGGTCATGGCCAATGTTTTGAGGGAACAAAAAGAAATCTGAGTTGTAAGGGTTGGGAGGGAATAGATAGAAGGGGCATTATCAGCAAATGATATGATCATCTACCCAGGATAACCAAAGAAAGCAACACGCCCACTATTAAAACCAATAACAGAGGTTGGCCAGATTGCTGGACCCACGAGCAACATACAAAAATCAGTAGTGCCACTCTACCCCAGCAATAGCCAACTGGAAAATAGAACATAAAAATGAGCGGTGCTGTTCCGCCTGGCCAGTGCATTTCATAAACATTCGTGTGCTATTTACCTGGGGGATTTGGTTCCCTGCTGGGGAACATTACTGGGAAAACTAGAGCAGGGAGTGGAGGGGCAGGGGGGCGGGCGGGAAGGGGGCGGCCCCTAGCCTGGCAGCAGCTGCAGGCGAACGGTCTTCAAAGTGTCCCGGGGCCTGTGGGTTCGGTTTCCGTGGTAAGCTCCTTGAGGTGAGGGAAGGAGGTCTGTCTTCCTCCCCTCTGCATCCCCAGCACCTGGTGTCGGCCGTCTAAGTGGGTCGTCAATATTTATTGGCAAGGGAGTGGGGTAGCATATTTGCCAAGGTCTCCGTGACCGTTCACTTACAGCTCTCGGTGTCGTCCCAGGAGAAAGCTCTCTAAGGGTGGAATTGATGTTGACAGATGAGCAGGGATGCAACGAACAACGTTTGCCATCTTTGGGAATAGGGTATAAAAGTATCCTAGAGGACAAGGACTTCCTGTCTTAAGGATTCCAAGGATCTACCATTCAAGCAAACTTTTTATTGTGGTAAAATATACATAACCTCAAATTTACCATTTTAGCCATTTCAAGTGCGAGGTTTCGTGGCAGTGAGGACACTCATAGTACTGTGCAACCGTCACCGCCATCCATGGCCGGCACCTTTCCACCCCCAACCGAATCTCCACGCGTGGAGCCCTAGCTCCCCACGCCCTCCTCCCTCCGCCCCCGGGCACCGACCCTTCCGTGTCCGTCTCCGTGAATCTGACTACTCTGGGAAACTCGCCTAGGTGGGCTCGTATGGTATTTGTCCTGTGGTGCCTGGCCCGTTTCAGTTAGCATAGTGTCTTCAAGGTTCATTACTGTTGCAGCCCGTGCCCGAAGTTTCTTCTTTTTAAATCTGAGGCTGAGTAATATTCCATTGTCTGTGGAGAACGCACTCTGTTAATCTGTCTGTCCTAGACAGACGTGCGGGTTCCTCACACCCCCCGTTCTAAGGCACGGTTGTTGCACACACAGTCCTGGGATGCCAAAGTCAACGTAATACTTAACTTCAGAGCAAAGAATTTCAGTAGAGCAGACACAGAAGGGAGCCACGCCGTTCTCCTCGGCTCGGGGCTGTCACTGGAACTGAGCCTTCTGGGGGGAAGAGTGGCTCAGCCGATCGGGGGCATCTTGGCTCATCTGGCAGAGGGGACGAAATGGGCCCAGAGATGACCGGGGACTGCCCAGTGGCTCCGTGTAACGGAAGTGGAAGGGCCTGCTCAGAGTGGGCTGTGTGCTGGAGGGCACGCGCGGGCGGTCAGCCTGGGGGACAGGCCGGGGGTGGCATTCGAGGGACTATTTCCGAAGACTATAGAAAATCGCTTACAACCTGACACAAATGTATATTATTTTTTCTCTTTGCAAACAAGCCGGTGTAATTTACATACTTGGCACATGGTATGTTTGTGTTTACTTGAAATACATGGACAATTTTTCTATATCCATACAGAGAAAATACCACTGTTTTTGGAGCTCGTGAAGCTGCAGAAGTATTACATTGCGTGGATGTACCATAGAATTTAGCCAGTTTCCTATAGACGGTTACTTAGGTTGTCTGCCATTTTTGTTCTTACGAGCATTGCTAATGAATGACCTTGCACAGACATCATTTCGCACACACACGAGTATAACTTGAGGATGAAGCCCCAAGTGCGTAATTGGTGGGCGAGGGGGTGTATACATACGTATATACATATACACATATATACATATGTGAATCTGACTTGCCCTCCACAGGGGTTCCACCGCTTGGTGCTCCTGCCAGCAGCATCTGACGCCTGTTTCTTCAAAGCCTCGCCGAACAGAGGATTATCAAACTTCGGGAGTTTGGCCGACACAAAAGGAAAGTGGCACCTTGAGGTAGCTTTAATTTGGGTCTCTCTGCTTCAGGTGGAGTTGGGTTTCTTTTCTTATGTTTAACCATTTACATTTCCCTTTCTGGATACTCTCTTGGCCTCTGTGTTCAACATGGTGATTGTCTTTAAAAGAAATAAATTTCTAGAAAGCCTTTATACATATTAGTCATATTTTGCTGAGCTTTGTCGTTTTATAATTACATATTGTTGAGTTTAGTGTGCACTTTTTCTTCATGTCTGAGATGGCCGTGATTTCTCTCCTTACCTCTAGTAATAGAATGACTTTTTTTAGTGGATTTCCTATTATCTCACCATTCTTAAGTTCCTGAATTAAAACCGACTCTTTTCTTTCCATTCAAAGCACCACAGGAGTTTTTATTTTTATTAACAAAATCTTCCACTTACACTTTGCACTTAATTTTATTTATTATTAGTTTCGGGTGCACGGCATAGTGGTTAGACAACCACACACTTACACAGTGTCCCCCCGATATTACGGGCACCCCGCTGGCACCACACACAGTCACCACAGAGTCGTCAGCTGTATTTTCGCGCTGCGCGTCTCGTCGCCGTGGCTGCTTTGCAACTACCACCACCGACCCGGGATCGGACTTGTGGGTACAGAGAGCTGACCGTGGTTGCCAGAGAGGAAGGGGGTTGGGGAGGGGTGAAGGGATTTAAAGAACCCACTTCTTTTTATTTTTCAGTTCACGGGTTTTAGAGAGCGGGGAGGAGCGTGAGACGGAGCGAGGACACCAGTTTGTTGTTTCACTTGTCGGCGCATCCGCCGATTGGTTCTTAAAGGCGCCCTGACCGGGTGCAACCGCCCCCTTGACGCGCCGGGACGACGCTCTAACCCGCCGAGCCGCCTGGCTACTCCCTCCGGCGTGTTATTTTGAAAAGGGCTAGTGCAGCGATTTTCAGTGGGATTGAATTCAGATTCTCATGGAAAACCAAAAAACACACTTTCTGCCAACCTGACAAAAAATGAGCGTACTTTTGACCCCCTCGCAGTGGACGGCCATTGTCGTGTTGGCGGTTGTCATTTTTTATTCGGCAGTCTAAGGGAAAGGAGGCCGGTGCCCCTGACTGAACAGGTGCTGCGCGTCCTAGAAATTCTTTCGGCACACTGGCTGAAAATCGCCGGGCTAGTGGATGCTGTTTGCTAATGTTGAACATTTCAATGTGAGTAATAAGGGTAGGCCACATTTTCAAATTTGTTTTTGCCTAATCTCTACCAGGTTAAGGCATAATGTTATGTATTTTCAATGAAAATTTTTGCATAACGTGCCCTAGAACAGTTTAAAAACATTATTGGATCATCTGAGTTTTTTAAAGACTTGGTAGAATTTTCCTAGGTCTGGGCCTGTTTGGGCGCTTTTTTGTCAAACACTTTTAGACAGCTTTTTGTATTTGTTAATGGGAATTGGTCTATTTACATTTGCCATTATTATTAGTAGCAGTAGTACTTTAATCTTCCTTTCCTGTGGTTAGGTTTGTTGGACTATTTATCTTATTGTTCTTCCCCCTCTTCTAAAGAAACACTCTGGATTTATTTTTTAATATAGGTTTCTATAGGTTTCTAGTCTATAGGTTTCTAATATTCTGTCATACTAATTTTTGCTTTCATGTTTATTAGATTTTTACCGCTCAGCTTTGCTATATTTATAACTTAGTCAGAAGCCTCGTTCATTGGTTTTCTTCTTTATTTTTTTTATTGACTTAGGTTTTCAAGTTTATGACTTTTCTCTTAGCACCTTTTACTGGCCCGCCGGTTGTGATATGTAGTGTTTTCACTGTTGTTTTTTAGAAACCCTTCAATTTGGGATTGTGTTTTCTCTTTAATGTAAGTGTATGTCTAAGAGTAATTTTTGTTTATTGATTCTTAGTTTAAAGGTGGAAAGGACTTTTTATTTTCTGATTTCGTTACTTATTTTTGTTTTTATTACATTACGATCAGATTATATTGCGTAGACTGTTTCTGGTTTGGGGGAACTTATCAGGGCTCCTTTGTGACCAAGAATGGTGATCAATTCTTTTACTAATATTTCATGGGCATCTGGAAAGAAAGTGAGTTATCTGTCGTCGAGGCGCGCAATCACATCACTCAGTGGAGCCTGTCTTATTAATGGCGTTATCAGGGGCTGCTGGGCGCTAAGCCTCTGCCCTCCGGGTCTGCCCGGTGCTGCCAGGGCTCCTGCCATTTCTTCCCGCGTCTCCCGGAGCCGTCGCTGCCCCATCACTGCCGCTGCCTCGCCCTCTGGTGCGCGGGCATGCGGACCCGGGATTCCATCACCGGGGGCTTTTCCCTTCAGCACCCCGTTACTCCGAACTCCGCCTTCTCAGACGGGGGGAGTGTGGCCTCTGGTTCCTTTTGTTCACACCCGTCTGATCTGCCTTCCGATGCACGTCCTTCTGTTTGCAGTTCTGCTTTAGCCACTTGGCCTTAGGTGTCTCTTTAAGGACAGTCTGACTGTGCTTTGCTTTGTGGGCCCACCTGAAAACCTTTCTGAGAGATCAGCCGAGCCCATTTTCATCCGACGTGACACGTATTTGGTCTCACTGCTGAAACGTTTAGGTCTTTCTTTGTTTCTTGAAGCCCTCTACTCTGTGGCCTGTGTCGTCCGCTGTGCTTCCCCTGCTGGTTAGGAGGGTCTGGATGACGCTGGGGTCGTGACCCCTACAGCTGCAGCCTCGCGTGCCAGCTTCAGCCCTGATCCCTTCAGACCCGAGCCCCTTCGCTCTGCGCCACGACGGCCGGCGCAGTTGGCGCACTTCCCGCTCCCCTCTGCTCCCGTCTGTCCCGCCACCCGTTTGCAGGGTGCGGCGCCGTGTCGGCACCCCTCGGTGCTCGCCCGTGTGCGTGTGATCCGGCCGCCGGATTCGTCCTCTCTGAAGGATAGTCTTTAACACCAAGCAGACGCCCGCGTGACGCAGTCGTTTCTTCTTTGCGGTCTCTCTCCAGCGACGTGATTGCTCCCGTCTTTTAAAAGCTAGGACAGGATGGTGGGGCCCAGCGAAGGTTTTCCGTTTTGTTACATGTTGCTGCCCTTTCTTTCCCGGTTTTGCCTTCGAGTACGTTTGGGTGGAAGCCGGGGCTGCTCCTTCCTGCTGCTCTGGATCCCCTCATTGTGCTTATGGTATTAGCGTAAGTTCCAAAGTGGGGGTCGGGTGGCAACGCCCAGGGTTCCGGGCCAAGGAGCGCGTGGGGCGGCCTTTCCGATCGCGGGCGAAGGGTTTCCTCTCCGCTGCCTCGGACACACGTGACGCCGCCCTGCTGCTGCTGCTGGCGGAGCCTGGCTGGCTCCGTGTCTGGTCCCGGGCTGAAAAGGAGCCGTTCCGCACCCGAGGGCGAGTCCCTTTCCTTCAGGACTTTCTTTTGGTTGGTCTTCCCAGCTGCACATCGCTGAGGCCTCCAGCTCCTCACCGAGACTCTTCCCGCTTCCTCTTACGCGGCTTCTGCCCCACCCCAGTAGCCCTTGACAGCCTCATGCGTATTTTGGGGCCTTGTGCTACTCTTGTCTTTCGATTTCCCTGAAAATGTATAAGCATATTCTTCTGTTCTTCAACTCGCTTTTGTACCGTCTCAGGAGAAGGAGGAGAAAGAAATCTGACTTGGGACGCCAGCTTCAGACCTGAAGTCCGGTGAAGCCTCGACCTGGCGGTCCCCTCAGTGTAAGGGGAGGGTGAGGGGAGGTGTGGGGGCCAGGGCTCTCCGGGCACGTTTTGGGAATAGGCACTGATTTTGATTTATCACATCGAGCTCTGCGGGCCTGTGGGACACCCAGGTGGAGATGTTGAGTAGTCAGTCTTCTGCACAAATTTGGAGCTCGGGGAAGGAGGCAGGGATGAGAGGCAAAGCTCATTAGGGTTTTATTACTTCTTCTGCCCTTCACTGAGAGCCGCTATGTCGCAGGGAGTGTATAGATGCTATCTCACACAGTTCCGACAGGAAAACAGGCCCAGGGACGGCGGTCTTGCTACCAGCGGCGGCAGAGCCGACGCCGAGCCGGGTTTCGCGGACACCGAGGTCCGTAACGTGCTTGCTCCCGGGCCGTGGAGCCTGTGCTGTGGGTTCGCGTTGCTTCGGCGTCCGCTCTGAATGTGGAGGCGAGGCGGCGTACTCCACTGCGTCCCCTCCTGAGTCAGCAAGAGCAGTGCACCTGGGTGTCTCCGCTGAGAACTCGGGCAGGGTGGGCAGAGCCGGAACCTGCTGCCGGGCCGGGGGGGGGGGGGGCGGCGGCAAGCTTGCAGTTGGACAGTGCTGCGCTGGGCTGTCATCGTGTGACCCGGGGGGCGTCATGCGCACACACGGCGCTCAGCTCTGGGCCCCAAACGGCCCATCCGAATGCATTATGCCCGCATGCATGCTGGGGTCAACACCGTGCACCGAACACATGCCAGTAACATTGAGGTGTGGATTTTGGATGGTGACCCAACAAGAAATGGCAAACGTTAGAAAGAGACCTGTCCCGTTAAGATGACATTTGTCTTTGCTGCCAGGTGGGCTGGACAGAAGTGGGTGTTACAGGAATGGCAGCAAGACACTGGTGTTCAGAAGTCCTGCTCTTCCACTGTGCGTGCGTGCGTGCGTGCTCGAAAAAAGTTGGGCACGGTGTAGAAATGTAAAAATACTTCAAAACTTCCTGTCACCTAGATGTGTGTGAAATTACAGTGGGTCAGTTTGTACTCTGTTCATTGTGCTTTTTAATTTTTTATTTCCAAATACAGAGCGGTGTTGCCATTCCAGTGTCTAGTAGGTGCCACGCTTCGGGCGGGACAGAGAATCACTTTAGGCGATGGGATTAAATGGAGCAAGGAACGCAAAACACCGGTAACCAGGTCTGAAACGCGGTGCGGTTTATGCGTGCACGTTATTGTTGTCATTACCGGCAGCAGGGTCGGCGTTACAGACGGACACACTGGTGTTTGGAGAAGCAGGATGTCTCGCCCAAGGGTGGTCACGCAGCAGTCAGGAGGGCAGTGGGTCCTCGCGGAGTGTGGGTGTGGCCCCAAAGCCCGCCATTCACTGCCCCTCTTCCAGAAGTCACTGCGAAGCTGCAGCGAGCCTCGCCATGATGCGTTTCGGTGATGAACTTCGCAGGAGGGAATTTCAGGTCTTTCCTTCGTGAAGAGTCAGTGACGCAGACGGTCCCATCAAGAGAGACAGCGGGGGGAGTGGGCGCGGCTCGCTGCCAGGCCCGTCGGGCGGGCCAGGCCCTCAGACCCGCAGACTCCACCGGGCCGCCGTCTCTGCAGCGGAGCGCACCCCTCCGCAGTTGCCGAGGTCGTTACCGGCCGGTCCCAGCTCCGTTTGGAGGAGGCGGCGTGCCGGGGGCAGACGCAGCTGTGCCGCGTCCAGCACTTCTCGCGCGGTGTGGGGTCCCCGCCCTTCAGCACTCAGGGTCCGCCTTTCTCCGTCCCGATCACTCGGCGCGATCGATCGTTGTGCCGCGGCGAGTTACGTGCTGCCCTGTGATCTTTCCACGTCAGTGCACCCCCCGCCCCCCTCCCCCGGTGTCTTTCACTCCTTTAAAGGAAAGACTTGCTCCCTTTTTTGTGAACTGTAAGAGGCTGCTTCCCAAAGAAACAGAAAGGTCACGCCTGCTTGTTCAGCCACCGAGGTGCTGTGGCCACTTCGGAGTTCTCTCCTGACTCACTGTGGCTGGAGAGTGCCGGGGGGCCCGACGCCGGTGGGGGCCGACCGCTTGCCTCGCTCCTTCTCTTTGGCCGCTCTGCACAGGCAGGCCGTAGCCCGGGTCTGCAGCGATGCTGCTGCGTTCGAGAGCTGGCCCCTGCGGACCCTTCATGGGCTCACGTGCGAGCTGCCTCCCCGTCTCCATGTAGTAATTACATCCTGACGCAGGGGGTGGATTCTCCGCACGGAGAGCGCAACATCGCTTCTGATAATGCGATCGCCACTGTTACAGGGAGTAGCTGGAATGAAGATTCCTGAGCTGAAATTACATAGGGTTAGTCACTCCACACTTTTAGTTCCCTTCAGAAGTCTGAGACTAGGCGGGAAAGGATTGGAAATATATCTGCCAAGGTGCTTTTAGTAGGAAATAAAGAGAAAATCCAACTCGAACTGACTTAAAGGATAAAAATACTCTTGACTCACTTCATTGAAAAGTCTAGAGGTACTTAGTTTCAGGTGAGGGTTGATCCAGGAACTTAAGGCTTTCGTCTTGGTCTGGGCTCCTGGGTTAGTTGTCTATCGCTTAATAAATTACCTAAAGACTGAGTGGTTTACAGCAGCAAAACCTGCTTGTCGCCTCACAGTTGCTGTGGGTTGGGGGTTCAGGGCAGTGACCCGGGCAGTTCTGGCTCAGGATCTCGCGCGGGGTCGCCCTGCGGATGTCAGTCTGTCCCGTGGTCATCTGGACCTGGAGGAGCCACCGTCGGCAGGTTGGTGCTGCTCGCTGCTGGCAGGGAGCTCCCCCTTCCTCCTCCCATCCTGACCCCCTCCAGCGGGTGGGAATCAAGCCCCACCTTCTGAGGAGAGGGCGGTCCCGCTGACAGCTCACTCAGCCTCTTGCAGCTCTGACACCGCTGCTGACAACTCTCAGGCCTTCGGGTTCTCACTCGAGCCCCCTGGGGAGGAGCAGGCCCCAGAGCTCCCAGTGCATCGGACCCGAGGTCCTGGGCCTCCCTGCTAACAACACCCCCGAGGCCAGGTGGGTGCGGTCATTCTGATTAACTTAGGGGCGGACCCACTGAGGCCAGACGAGCCCCCAAGTCAGCGCTGGGAAAGCCTCACATTCCCTGGAAGCAGGTGCGTGCCCCGAGGCAGGGGACCGGCCGACCGGTGTGGCCCCAGCTCTGTTGCCAGGACAAAGGGGAGTGGGTCCTGGGGCCTGTGCGCATTCACACTCACCTTGCTCGCCTTGGGGACGGTCTGGTGCGATGTCTTAAAGGTGAATTCTGTTGAGCAATCTCCCACGGAGTTCGTGGCAGTTTCACACCAGCTGGTTAAGGAAATACAAGGATAAAATCCGAGGAAGTAGTTTGTGAGGAAGCGGTGCCGGTGGGCAGTGCTCTGACTTGCCGAATTTCTTAGAGTGGCCGCTTCTGTTTCAGGAAACGGCCTCAGGTGCCCTCTGTGAGCAGGATGCTGGTTCCCGAAGCTTCCCGCAGGGACTGGGCACCGGTCCTGGCACCAGGCACTTGTGAGACTCCTGTTGGAAGCCGGTGACCCGGTGAGCGGACGCCGAGCGGTGCCCTGCCCCCGCAGCAGCACCCACGTACCGCCGAGACAGTCCGTCGCCCTCCCTTGTAACGTGCGAACCCTGAAAACGGGTCGTGTCTGCCCCCCAAGTCCCGACTGGGTAAGACGGTGCCTGGCGTACCGGCGGTCCTCAGCAGTCGTTTGCTGAACGTAGGTTGATGTTGTTGCCAGGCACCCATGGCGGAAGTGAGAGGGTCCGCTGCATTTCCACTCCATGGCCCGACCCTGCGCTGCGGCTGTGGCGCCCACTGGGTGCGAGGTCGGAGCAGGGCTTGAACGGCGCGGCCGCTGGCGGGCGGGGCAGAGGCGTGGACTGGAAAGGCTCGGAGATGCGCGCGAGAGAACTCTCACTTTGCCCAGTCGTTCCCCTAAACCCTATGAGACCCCTCACCTGGTCAGGTCAGCGAAGCAACCTTGGCTACCGTGGGGCCTTCCCAGGCGTCTTTGGAATGCAGGTCACTGTGGGGCCCTGGTGGTCACCTCTCCATCCAGTGCCCGTCTCTGCAGGCGACCGTCCAGTCCCGTGCAGGGTGCCCGCAGATGCCCTGGCCGTCTTGCAGGGGCACCCGTGCATCCCGGGGACTTCCAGCACCTCGTGTCTCCTCGGGACGCTTGCGTCTTCTCCGGGGCAGGAGAAGACCACACGGACCCACCACGCGCTCTTCCTGCTCCGTTGTTCTCGGCGTCTTCTCCGCCAGCCTTCAACTCGAGACTGGAAGTCCTGCGAGAGTGTTCTTTCTTCTCTGTCGGCCGTCTCTCCCCGGATGCAGTGAGCCCCTGGTGGCTTAACGGAAGAGGAGCCCAAGGACTCACACGATACAGGAGGACAAAACCGTTGCTTACAGCGTCAGAAGCGGTCAGGGTCGGACTGCGGGGGCTGGGGCTGCGGAGTGGGGGAGAGCCGTCGCCTCGTGGGCGTGGGGTTCCTGAGATGGCTGCGTGGCACTGGGAGTGCGATTCGCCTTCTCTGGGAATGGCCAAGATGTTCAATTTTGTGTGCATTTTACCACAATTAAAAGTGAGGTACAAAAGCAAAAAAGAAAAGTAATTTACATAGAGGGTTATGTCTTGTTCTGCACTGTCTTAAAATTATTGAGTGATAAAATCCTGGGCCAGTACTTTCCTATTGACCAAAAAATAAGTTAAGTTAAAGAGGTGGTCGTGATTGGGAAGTGAAACCGTCCTTGTTCAGACTGGGCTACCAGGCCAGCAGTGGGGAACTTGAGGAGGAGGGTCCCTGGGCTGGGGCCGCTGGGGCAAGTCCCTGGGAGCCGGCGGGCAGGGACGGGCGGGGGCGGCAGGCCAGGTGTGCCCTGGGGGGTGGAGGCGGGCGTGGAGTGGACCGGGACTAGGTTCAAAGTCCGAAGCAGCGTGGCGACCCCCTGGAAAGGTGTCTCTGGCTGCCTTTGAGGGAGCAGCTGCTGGAGAAGCGGCTCTCCGTCAGGTGGGGTCCGTAGTTCCGACAGCCCGAGGAGGAGCGGAGGGCGGGCTGCGCCCAGGACCCGAATTCCAGCAGGCCTCGGGCAAGGAGGCCGTCAGCCGCCTTTCTGGAGAGCCTGCTGTGAGCCCCCCAAGGACGCAGCCCGCGGTATCGGCCTCCTTTAGCTCCCCGAACCAGATCCTTTCTCTCGTGAACCTCAAGGCACACACGTGTGTGCGCGCGTGCGAGTTCAGAACATGCTTCAGCCTGATTAACGCTCAGTAACGCTCTCACTGCTCCAACATGCGTCCAGGGAGTCAGTAGCATGATTTGCGAAAATGTCAGCTCGAGAGAGACTTCTAGACTATGAAATTTCGTGTCCCCCCTGCACCCGGGCCCGAAGAGACCCACCGACGACGACGTCGGTGCTGACTTCTTCCTGCGGGGTCTCTGTGAGGCCCGTCTGCTTCCCGTCCCCCACGGACGGGCGGCGCAGGGGAAGCGGCCCTTTGCGTTGAAGACGGACGAGGCCTGAGACAGTTGTCAGTGATGAGCTCACGCAGACACGGAGGGCAGGTGTCGCCTGCCGAAGTGAGCCGGGCGCTTCTGTGCCGTTTGGGGAAGGGGGTGGGGAAGCACCCTGGACTGTCAGAGACACAGAGACGAGAGTTCCCCTCCCCCCGGGGGTGCCGCCCGGAACCAGTCGAGGGGAGCAAGCCAGGAGCCTGATGAGATGCCCCGGCATCTGGAACGCTTCTGATGAACACTGGGTTGTCTTATCTTCTCTTCCATAGAGAGCTCCTGATTAGTTGTTCAGAGCTTGGTGGAATTAACCATACATCACTTTAAATGTTTATTTTATGTCCGGCTTATTCTAACATTTTTATTCATCTTAATGAGAAGTAATTGGGCTTCCTATTGCAGTGTTTCATTTAAAAAGGGGGAATATTAATTAGGAATGAAAGCATGCTAAAATCCATAACTATCTTCAAACATTTACTGTGCTCCTATCTGTCCCCAAAGTCACCGTTTTGGGCTGGAAATCGTGCTCCGTGCATTTGAACCACGTCCTTTCTGGGGATGGCAATGCCTTTGTTGTACGTCGTTACGTCTTCTGGGAATCCTGCCGTTAACACACATCCTTGGTGCTCACTTAAGCCAATTTTATAGGGCAGGGAAAGAAAAGACAACATTTTGCAATGAAAGCACCTTCTCCCATCTGGCAAAATGGCTTTCTGGACTCTATTGTGGCTCATTGTCTAAAAATAGGATGAAGACAAATTGTTATCATTTGCGAAAGCCCATGACAATAATGATAAATGAACAAATTTTTTTGCCCTCTGAAGTCATTGCTTAAGGCTTTCTCTGGGATCAACAATGTTAAACTGGTAAACTTTCCTCATCTGCATCAGCAGAAGGTTTACAAATGGCTTTGTAAACAATTTCAGCCAGAGCGTTAATCTCCCCTCCAGAACGAGGCTGCGGGACAGATGATTGATTTGCAATTTAAAATGACACTGAAACCCCCGAAACAGATATGAAAGAAACTTTCAGTGAGTAATGTTTTAGTTGACAAGAAAAGATAAGGCACATCTTTCATCTGATAGTGGGCTGTTTTTGATAAATACTGTTCATAATGGAGAATTTTGGAATCATTAATGTGTGGATAGAACATTACTACTTTTTTGACGGGGACTTCAGAAACCAGCTCTTTTTTTTTTTTTTCGGCAGAAGTTTTGCTACATGGACAAAATAAGTTGGGGAGACGCCGGAAAGCACCCATGAATGCACCGCCATGTGCCCCGCGTCCAAACTGGCCTCGGCACCATGCGCCCCGCCGCCACCGCCAAAGTCGGGGACGGAACGCCGCTGCCAGCGAGTTTCCCGGCGGCGGGCGGCGCGGCAGGTCCGCTGTTGAGGGCCGTGCCTGGGAAGCGACCCTCTCGCTCCCCTGCCCCTGTCCCTTTTCCACGGCGGGGCTCTCTGCGCCCTCCCTGTGGGCTCGCCGCCAGCGAAGTCCCGCTGGTGCTGGGCCAGGGCCGAGGCCTCGCCCTCAACGTGCCCCTTGAGGAGCAGAGTTGCCGCCCTGGCCAGCACCCTGGTCACCCAAGGCCAGACCCTTGAGAGGGCCTGCGTGCCCTGCCGGGCCATCGGCCCCACCCAGACCCTCCGTGGCTCCCCTCGCCCGTCACCCTGTCCCGTCGCAACGGTGGTGCTTCCTTAACAAGCACGCTTACACAGGGATGGCGTGGCCCGCGGTCCGGGGCTCAGGCCGGCACGCTGTGTTGCGACGGCACGGTGCTGGCCCTCGCGCCCCCGCGTCCTGAGTCCCCAGCCCATGCCCCCCCTCGCCCCGCTCAGCCACACTGGAGTTGTCCAGAGAGACAGCCCCCTCCCGCTGACATCATGACTGGCGGATAGCCCCTCCTCGTCCAGCAAGGCCTGGCAATGGCTTCATCTCGTAGAGCACTTGGCGCGTCAGAGAACTCCACGGCACGATATGAGTAAAATAATAAAGATTATGGCCCGAGGGTACCAGATAGCAATCCAAGCTATTTATTCCAGATTCTTCTGCCTGTCAGACATGTCTGGATTCAAGCCCTTGAGTTTGGGTCAGCTGAACGTGCTTTGCATCGTTAAAACCACTCAACTGTATTTAGTTTTTTAGCATCCTGTTAATGGTCCGTCACACAGGAGACCTACTGTGTGCAAGGCAGTGTTGTGGGTGCTGGACGTGCAAACACAACGTGAACAGACGCAGCCCCTGTCCTCACAGAGCTGACTCTGTCCTGGTGCCCTTGCCGAGGGTCGCTGGACGCTGTGCAACGCCGTGCTCCGCATGTCACTTTTCTCCGGGCCATTTCTGCAAAGTGAATTTAAAGCCTTTTTTAGATGCTCGGAGTTCTCGCTACTTGACTCCTGTCTACCCCATCAGTCTTGTATCACATTGCTGTAGACCACAGGCGGCAGACACAAGGCCCGTGGGCCGAATCCGGCCCCCGCCTGGTTTTATCCGGCACGGCACCTTGTCTCTACCTGGCAGCAGCGCCGAGCTCTTGCTTCCCTGTTAAGGAGCAGTTACATTTACACGGTCCTGACGTTACATTCAGCCCTTCGAAGGCAACTGCGAGGCTGATGTGGCCCCCGGTGAGAATGAGTGGGACACCCCTGTGTATAGACTGAATGTTTTGTGTCCCCCTAAAATTCCTACATCAAAACCTAATCCCCAGTGTGAAGATGTTAGGAGGTGGGGCCTTTGGTGGGTGCTTAGTTCATGGGGGTGGAGCCCCCATGAGTAGGATTAGTGTCCTTATAGAAAGGACCCCAAAGGGCTCCCCTTTTACCAGGTAGGGACACAGAGCAAAGACAGCCGTTCGTGAGCAAGGAAGAAAGCCCTCACCAGGCGCTGAACCTGCCGGTGGCACCTTGATCTGGGACTTGCAGCCTCCAGACCTGTGAGAGGTCAATGGCTGCCGTGCGTTGGTCACCCGGGCAGCGGCGCCCTGTGTTCGTGACTCAGACGGCCAGGCGCACATCAAAGACACCAGCGTACAGGTTCTGCTGAGTCCCTTGGGCTCCGTGGCGCCTCCAAACTGAACTTCGCATGTGCTTTTCAGAGTGCAGCTGGCCCCAGCATCAGCGCCCCCTGGTTTGAGGGGATGGTCTCCCCTTGCAGCTGTGCGGCCGGGCGGGGTTTCAGCCATTCTCCTCTGAGGACCTCAGATCGACCCTCAGCTCACCCAGGAGCCCATGGCCTGGCTGCAGTCGACCCTCCCCACCTGACACGTAGAAACCCTTGAAGGGACGCAGCCCGTACTCAGCTAGTTCTGTGGGACCCTGCGGGCTCGGCCCGGGTAGGCGCCGAGGAAGTGCCCGGTCCTCGTCCCGCACCGGCCTGGTGCGGGCCTGGTGTGTCTGGTGCGTGGCCTGTGGTGGCCTCATCGAGGAAGTGCCCAGGAGGGCTGGGAGGTGAGGCAAGGCCCCAGCTGCCTCGGGAGGTCATGTGCGTAGTTCCCCCGCCCCCTTCTCTCCTGTCGTCCTGTTACTGGCTGTTCTCTGTGCCTCTGTTGGTGTGGGAAGTACACCATGATCTTGCTCTGTCCGTGCCCCGTGAAGGGGACATCGCGCAGACGTCCAGGGGCCCACAGAGGGAGGACCAGACCTTATGTCCCAAAGGATGAAGCCCGGGTGTTACAGAGCGAGGAGGTCCCGCTGCCACTGACTGGGGCCAGCGGGACCTCCCGAGGGACGGTGCTGAGTGAGGAGGAACCGGTCCCCAAGAGGCGCTGTGAGTGTCTCTGGGGCTGTGTCTCCGCTGAGCCGGCCCGCGGGTGCCCGCGGAGGTGGCCTGGGTCAGAGAGGTGCCTGGGCCCCCCTGTGGGAGCGCAGAGCCGCCCCCTGGACCGGCGCGGGTAGACGCCCCCATTCGGAGCCACAAGGGAGGGTGTCTGCGCGACGGAAGCCCGGCTCCTCTGCGCTGAGTAACGGGCCCCAGGCCGACCAGTCCCTGGTAACTCCCAGTGCACGGGCGGCTTCGATGGCCATATTTGTGCCCTACCTTCTGTTTTGAAGTATTCCAAGTTGCTTTGGTTTTATTAATGTATTTCTTTTATCTTCCATCTGAATAGTGTTCTCTATGTAAAGTGACCAAATGTGATTAATGATGAATAGATTAAGATAGGACAGGGTGTTTGAAAAATGGCTGAGGGACTGCATGTAAGTCACTGGCTGAAGTCCCGAAATGCAAATTCTGGTTAAGTTAGTGACTGGAAAATCACGAAGGCCCCATGGCATGAGCTGCTTCACTATTTAGAATTACTTTATAAAAAATAAATAATTAGCATTTCACATGGGAACGAGTTGATTATTTCCTCGTTGTTTCTAGAGGCATTACGGCCCCAGAGCCACCGGTTTCCTGTGACTGACACGCAGACACCCTTGCGTGCCCGGCTGGCCAGCATCCGTAAGGGGCCGCTCCACGTGGCGCGTGGCGCGGCGTGTCCCTGCCTCCTCGGAGGCCGGTAGTCTGCAGGAGGCTCTTTTCCCTGAGAAGAGTCCGCACCCACCTGGGTGGGGTTCCGGGAAGGGAGGTCACAGGTGCCCCTGCGCCGCCTCCCCTGACAAAGGAGCCCGATCGTCGGTCGGGCAGCTCTGCGCGCGCGCACCCTCGCAGGAGCTGGGGGCCTTAGGAGAAACGAATGAATAATGCACGCTAAATTACATCTGCAGGAGACACTCAGGTGTACGTTGCAGTCTTCGAAGAGGGTCAGAGTCGCGTCTTGTCCTCGGGGAGCGTGTAGCCTCTCCTTCCGGGTGTGCCTTGGAACGCAAGTCGGCCAGCGCCGCCTGCGATCCGCCCGCTGCCTCCGTGGTCGCAGTCCCCCCCGGTCACCGGGGGCTCTGGCCTGGGCTCCAGGCTGCCAGGCGCACCCCTCAGGCCAGCAGTGAGGGGGGCCCAGGGCTGAGGGTGACCTGGCTGGAGTGTTCCGGAAGGAAGGCAGGGGCTCTGTGTGTGTGTGTGTGGGGGGTCATCAGTGCGGTTTGCAAAGGACCCCTTGTCGCTCAGTCTGCAAAACCTGGGGGAGAATCGGAGTACTTCCCCACCCTGGACTCGACACGGAGGACAAGCGTGCCCCTCGAAGTTGGCTTTCTGTTCGTCCGGTTGGTGTGGTTCGGCGAAATCGCAGAGCGGAGAGCAATACGGCCGTATCGATTGTTGCCGCCGTGCGCCTGCTCCGCGGCGTCCGCACACGGCACATGCTGCTCCTGTAGCAGGAGGAGAGTGGGTATTTATCAGGGTTCAGAGCCAGTTCAGCCACACACTTGACAAATTATTTGTGGAATTGTTGTATTCATAGTCACTTAAATAAGAATCTGTCAACGCGAAGGCTGCGCTTTGTCGCGGCGGGTCCCCGGTCTCCCCGCGCACCCAGAGGATGATGGATTGGAGGGAATGCAAATGCCCTGCCATTTTGTAGGCCGGCGGCTCCCTCGGAGCCGGGAGCGTCGCTCCGGAGCGGCGTGTGAGGCGTGGCTGTGAGGCCCTTCCGTGCTGGAAGTCCCGCCTGTGCTTCCTCCTCCTGCTTTCTCCTCCTCTTCATCTTCTCTTTCTCTTTCGAGTGGGGCTTTGGAACGGGGACGTGGAATTCAGCATCTCCGCACATTTCATCTTGGAAAGTGCTCCCGCACGCAGCAGGCGCACGAGCTGGCGTTGTAGGCTACCTCCTGCATATGCTTAGCCGCGTTCCGTAATTGTAACGCACCGATAAATATAATTACTTGGTTTTATGACAACTTAAAAGTTAGGACCCCTTACTTAGCAGGGTGCTAAGTCTTAAGTCGTGAAGAAGTGGGGAAAGCTGGGTCAACGAGGCCGTGGGGGCAGATGGGGACCGGTGGGGCAGTGACACGGGCTGGGGTTTTAGTCCGTTCCTGCGGCCCGTGGGGCTCCTTATACTCAGCGAGGATGGCAGAGCTGGGATCTCACTGTCCCTCAGAAGTGTGAGGACAGTAGGTCTTTCCACGTCCGCCTTCCCAGGATTCTAGGGCTTGAGGGGCCGTCGCGTAGCTCTCGGAGGCGGGGGGCGTGGGCAGGGGCTGTGGCAGGTCTGAGCAGAGAGGGCCGTGGTGGCGGTGGGAGCAGAGCCCGCGAGGTCTTCCTCTGTCGCCTGCCCAGGAGGCCCTGTCCTGCCTGGCGGGACGGCCAGGAGAAGGTGCTCCGTGACGCTGTCTCTGGAACAGGCTTTCTTCAGAAAGGCCACGGGGGCCTTGGGCTCCACGTCCTTCTTACGGAAGAAAGCAGCCAGGAGCTGGGGGGCCAGGGTTCTGGCCGGAATCCCGCGGGAGCCGGGGCATGGCCACACCTCCTCTGAGCCTCGGCAGTCAGGGCGGGGCTCGTCTCCCCGGAGGCCCTGGTCCCCGGCTCTGACTCCTCTGACTCGGGAAGAGCAACCGAAGGCCCGCCCTGCCGATGCAGCCCAGGGGGAGCACCGGTCTCTCTCGGCCATTCTCCCCCGTTAGAAGGTTTGCAAAGGAAGCCTGTTGCCTAAAAGCGTATTCTTTTAGACACAGCGATTTGTGTGCTGGGGTATCGTGACATCTATGGCCCCCATTTTCGAAAAGCCGAAGAGGAGTAAGAAAAAAAACAGAAAAACTCAACGTAAAAACAAAACCCCGTGTCATATAACATGTCCCCTCAATACCACTGAAAAATACGTGTAATATTTTGAAATCACTGACTAATTATTTTTAATCACTCCATAATAATTTACGTAGACGCTCACTCCTTTGGACGTGTTCCTGTTTTGATCTAAATGAATTCTTGAACATGCTGTCAAAACTCCCACTTTGGCAGCTGATTTGGTTTTGCTGAATTTCTTTCGTGTGTCCAGATCTCTTGCCAATGAGGCTGCGGAACATATTTTGACAGCTTTGTTGCTAAGTGTGTTGCTACTTGTGTCTGGAGCGGGTATCAAATTTCAGAGACTAATCTGTTTGTTTCCTCCATGCTCACAATGTCTACAGGATGCCATTGGTTTGCCCGGAGCTGCTCCTGCCGGTGAGGAGGGGACCGGTCCGGATGGCGTGGGCAGCACCACGGACGGGGCATCTCGCAGCCCCCGTGCCCCGTGCCTGGCGCTGAGTGTCCGGGCCAGGTGCTGCTGAAGGGGCCGAGGCCCTTCCTCAGCCAGAGGCTGAGACTCGAGGGGATGGGGCACAGGGTGGGTGTGGCCACCCAGAGCAGTTCTCGTTCCCGAGCGGGCTTCACACGGGAGATCAGCGAGGTGCAGACTTCGGACAGGACCCTGGCGAGACAAGAAGGCGGTGCTCTAGCCCTCTCTCTGCGCTCCGCCCTGCGCTCGCTGGGCGCTCCTGTTCTCTGCTGGCCCCTCCAGACGCCCGGGAGGGTGGCTCTCGTCGTAGGCCCTCTGGCCCAGTCACAGCAGCGTCACCTGGAAACGTAGCAGTTATTTTCAGTCCGCCCACCGCTCCCCAGACCGGCTGCAGTGGGAATGGCGGGGGTGGGGCTGCAATCTGCGCGTCTCTAAACCCACCAGGTGGTTCAGACGCGCACCAAGGTGTGCAGCCGCTCGGCCAGTTGGCGGGCACGCTGCCTCCTCCAGTTTCAGGAGGGTCTTCTGATCGCCGATTCCTGCTTGTGCTGCGTGCCGCCTGTCTTTGTTCCCTAATAACTTTATTGAATCGGCGCTCTAAGACAAAGAGGCCTCGCTGTCGGGCCCTGCCATTCACGGGCCTGCCACTGTGCCCGCCAGCGGGGCTGGGGGCGCCGGCTGGGCCTCGAGGACCTGACAGGTTAATGGAGCCGAGGCAGGAGAGCCTGCACGCAGCCCTGCCGCCTGAGCGCGGAGAGAGGGGGGGCACGGAGGGCGGGCGCCTCGACGGCGCGGACGGGACAGGGTGGGGCGGGGCGGGGCGGGGCGGGCAGAGGCAGTGCCTGGCGTTCTGTGCGGAGCGGCTGCCGGCGCAGTCCCGGAGCACCGTTCCGGGGACACTGTGTGGCCCGCGTGGCTGCCGGTGGAGTGGAGGGAGATGAGAATGGAGTCGGAGGAAGGGGCTCGAGCTTTCGAGCCAGGCTTAGGAGTTGGGGACCCCTGAAGGTTTTAAGCAGAGGTGACGGGAACAGATTTGTGCCTGAGGGCCTGCCCCGGAGGCCACAGCACGAGCGGCTGGGGACAAGGAGATGGGCCCGAGGTCGCCGGTGGTCCAGCTGTTTGATCAAGAGACACCCACGCAGCCTGTGGGTGCGGAGGCCAGGCTCTTGGACCGGACGGCGCAGACCTAGGGTGCAGTCCCCGTGCTGGGGCTTTCAAGCTGCGGGGCCTTGGGCACAGCCCTCTGGGCCGCAGTCTCCTCGTGTGTAAATGACAATGATAATGACATTCGTCCCAGGGAACCGTCACACGAGATTATGCACACCGACGTTTGTTCGCCAAGACCCAGGTGTCCTCCCAGCGTGCGGAACCGTGCTGTCGTTGCCGTGGCGGCTGTGCGTCAGGCGTCTCGCCGGGCGCCGTCACCTGCACTCAGGGCGCACTGGGTGAGAGACGGCGGGGGCCTGGGCGGCGTCAGCAGCCTGAGGTGGGGGAAGACTGCCTCAGTGGGCACGGAGGGCGTTCTGAGGGAGGGGGTGCGGAGCAGCGACCGCAGTAAGGCACAGGGGGCGTTGGACACGTCTCCCGGGCCTGTAGTCTGCGTGCAGATGGTGGAGCCCTCTCCTGGAACGGAACAGGGAGGGGGAGGGGGCGTTTGAGGGTGGGAGGGAGGGAGCGGTGCGTATCTGCTCTTGTGGGACCTGCAGGCGAGGGTCTGTCGGAAGTCAGCTTCCCGGCATGGCGCAGGACGAGGGATTTGGACTGGGGTCCTGGGCACGGGTCCGCACAGCGCCAGCAGCACTCAAGGCCCTTGCAGAGGAGCGAAGGCGGCATTGCTCCCGGTTCTTCCTGGAGACCCCAAGCGGAGTGCCCCCCTTGTTTGAGACCTTGTCTCGCTCTGTCTTAACTGCATTTAGTTGTGTGTGTGGTGTCTTGTGTCTGGGAGCAACTCTCTATTCCCAGGGCGTCGCCTTGGGCGGTTCCCCCACCGAGATGTTTTTGCTCCCCTCCGTGCCTTGCGGAACCCAGGGTCTCAGGGCCAGAGGAAAGGGGACCTTGAGGCACATTTAAATCTCTCTGCAACCTCCCAGATGACCTTTTACTGCTACAGAGAATGAAAAGGAGCTAAAGGGGCTGATCAGGAAGGCGGCTGTGGGACCCAAGTCTCCAGCCGCTCGTTGGGCACCTCCTCCGTTCCTGTCCTGGTCTCTCGTCCCTCTCTTGGTCAGGGCACTGCTCTGGGTGCAGACTCCAGGGGCCCAGAAGACCCTCTGAGCCCAGCATCGCAGCCCATCACCTGGAAAGAGGGGCCCTGGGGAGGGAGACACATCAGGGCTGTGGTCGTGCAGGGTGGGGCGGGTGACGAAGAGCGGCGTGCTCGGCAGCTTGGGTCGGGGACGCAGAGACGGATGGTGAGGGCCCGGAGCAGGGTGTCTGTGTCGGTCACGGATGGAGAAGAGCTGGGGGGGGGGGCGCCGTGGGGAAGCCTCGCTGCCGTCGCCGGTTTGCCGTATCAAGAGCACAGCCCCCGCATGTGGCCGAGTGCAGAGCGTGGAGCCTTCTTGAGACAGCCCGGAACGACAGAGGTTGGGGCCCTGAGCACGCAAGGGTCGCCAACGGGGACAGTCGAAGATGTAGGTGCCGGCCGGGCGGGCAGGCAGGCAGCAGACCGCGGGAGCGCAGAGTGCATGACACTGGGGATGGAGGAGGCATCTCCACCCGAGGGGCGGCTTTGACTCGGTTCCACACCGAAGGGACCAGACAGTCCTCGTCCTCACGGGAAACCTGGACACCAGGGACTGACGTGCAGCCTCCAGGGTTTTCAAGACTAGCTTAGTTAAAAATAATCCTTTCAAGCCTCACGGAGCGCAACCCTGGAACCGGACGTGACGTTTGGTGCGGCTGGCGTGTCGTGTCTGAGACCCCGATGAGGCAGACGCCCCACGAGAGCCTCGCGTAAGGAGAAACAGCTGGACTCGGCGCCTCCTCTGACTCGAGCGCCCCGGGACGGGTGGCCGGAGGCACGCAAGCTCCTGGGGGCCAGGTCGTGGCTTTGTCCCCGTGTCACCTCTCCAGGCAGCCTCCCTTCTAAAACTCGCGGGGGCGGGGTGAGCGTGCCAGCCCGAGGCCCCCGGAGGTCCCTGCGGCTCGCGGTCGGTCAGTAAGGCTGAGGGCCTGCCTGGGGACGGCACAGGCCGGAAGGCAGGGACGGCTCAACCCCAGGCCAGGGGCACGGGGGAGGGGCCTCGGAGCTCTCGCCGACGTCCGCGGACACTGGCCTGGGGTCCGACCCACCCCGTCACGGTGCGTTGCCCACTTGGGGTCTTCGGGCGGCCTGCCCCTTGCCAGGGCGCGGAGACTGCTGACGTGTTACATGAAATGCAGTAATGTCATCGGTTTCCCCCTGGTTTCCTGTTGATTGACTTTTATAGCTTGCAAACATTATGCTGGATTGGTAAATTGCAATAAATTTAATCAAGAATTATTTTATTCAGCCTACTAATGAGGAATAATAGCATATGTATCAATTAGACTTGTCAATTTGTGTGAAGAAATAGATTTACAAAGGGATAGTAAGCAAAAAAAATATCATTGATATCAATTCACTTCATTATTTTTAATTTGCTGTGAGTATCGAGTGTTTCTAACATAAAATCATTCCTCAATTAAAATAAAACATCTGCACTGCTCTCGGCTCCTCATCCCTTGTTTTTGCTTACAGATTAGCAGTTGTCACTGGTTTCAGTCTGCTGTCATCTCATTAATTTGCACCCATAAATGGGCAAAAAAGTGCTCCCGACTGTCAGCGAAAACCGTAACAGCGAAATGGCGTTCTCGTCTTTTAGGGAGACAGCAGGGCGATGGCGGCAGCACGGGGCGGGGGCCGGGGGCGGGCGCGGAGCTCCGAAAGCCCGGCCTGCTCGGTCGGACTCGGGCGGCTGCCTCGGCCCCGGCCGCTTCCCGGGCTCTTTACTGTACATCTGCGGTTTACGGTTTGCGGAAACGGCCGCAAGCATCGCCTCGCCCCTGTCTCTGCCATGTGACTCCGTTACTCTTTCCACCAAGAAGCGAATTCTCTCCACCTCAGGAATCTGAGCGGGTCGAATGACTTACGCGGCCGTAGCCGGCGACAAAAGCCAGCCAGCAAACGAGCCCCCAAACCGGTGAGCACGCCTGAGCCCGGGTCTCAGGAGGCCCTGCTGGCCTGCGCTCCGCTTCTCTTAGACCCTGTAAGGCTCGAGCCAGCAGGCCCCAGCCCGCGGGCGGGTGGGCGAGACCCGGCAGGGAGGGCAGCACGCCCCGCAGCCGCACCGTCCCGGGCCAGCCCGCCCCCTGGCCACCAGCAGCCGGCTGCAGACCGGGGAGTGGCACTGGCCAACTCCGGAAAATCTGCCCGACTCAGCCCAGCACACGTCGCTGACTCACGGAATGGCGACCTAGGTTGTTGCTGAAGCCGCGACCTTTGAAGGTGGTTTGTTACGTGGCAGAGACTGATACGTACCCACCCCTTCCAAAACAGCCTGGAGCTGCAGACTGGCGCTGGGCATGAAAGACAGGTTTCGTGAGAGCTGCCCGGAATCCAGGTAGGGGAGAGGATCCAGGCAGAAGGAGGCACACCTAGGCTGCCGTCGTCTCGTAACAGGCCTTTCGGCAGCCGGGAGACTGCTCGCGTCTGCACACACGTGTCCAGGGGCGGGAGGCAGGTGACGGGCCGGGACTCCGTCCTAGTCCTCTTCCCCTGCGCCTGCGCCTGCAGGGCCACCTCGCCGTCAGGGCCTCCCGCGGTCTCCAGATGCTGGGCCAAGTGCCCGTTCCAGATGCTTTCGGAAAGTTCTAGAGACTTTCAGAGCAGAGGTGCAGAGAAGCAGCAGTGGGCCCCGACCCTGGTGAGGTTCTGGGCGGGTCTGGCAGATGCAGGGTCTGCAGACATCGCGTGTGTGTGGCCGTGTGAAGGCCTCCTCCCCACACACTCCAAACCAGGGACATGCTGGCCATTTACTGGGTGCTCCGTGCTGAGCTGTCTCCAAACGTGCAGATCACAGACGGACGGTGGAGGTAGAAGCTGCCAGCCTCCTCTAGCAAAGTAGTGGACCATGGCCCAAGGAGGTTAAGTGGCTGTTCTGTCCAGGTCACACAACTGCTGAGAGGGAAAGTTGGGGTGAGAGCTGACAGCGGAATTCATGACTCTCCAATACTCCATGGCTACTAAATGCTCTCTGAGGTGCGTAACTCAGTCTCCGGCCTTCAGTCATGAACACTTTAGTGTAAATTAACTTCTTGCTTCTCAGGGACTATTGTCTGAGAAGAGGGCACTACAGGAAAGCTCTGGGAGATGGAACTTGTTCCTGTGTCTGTGAGTTGGGGGTACACCTTAATGCTCTGAGTTGCTCCCTCCCTGGAGTTGAGGCAGCTACCCAAGCCACAGGAGCAAGAGAAGGGAGAGGTGTTTCCCTGGGGACCACATGTGCTGTGTGACGAGGAAATACGAACATCAGTGCTCGGCTGTCCAGGCCCCGCCCTTACCCCCTCCCCGCCCCGCAATAAGTTTAGAGAAGCCATCTGCACAGCTGCCCAGGCAGGAGTTCTCGGGCTGCCTTTCGTTCACAGTTTTGGAGGCTCCTGAGGGTCTCCCGCCAAGACCATCGTGAGCATCTGTACGCGTCTGTCCTGGGTCACCTCCCAGAGTGCTGGGAGCGCTTCCGTGCTCCAAGAGTGCCCTGCACACGGGGGGAGACTGCAGGCTGCTGGCCTTCTGTCTTGACGCACCTGGGTGCCTCATAAACCAGTCGTACGTCGACAGCCCACGCACCTGTGGAGTGAGAGGCAGCCGTGTAACGGGGCGGGGTGGCCTCGCTGGGCAGGGCCCGCCCCAGGGACACTGCTCACACACACACTGTCTACTCGTGTGCGTTACAGATGCCAGCTTGTAAGAAGCCAGTGTTCACAATACGGCACTATCTACAAGCCGCTTCTTCATGTGTTGGCTACATGCGAAGTCTCAAACACGAGGGGTGTCTGGGTCAGGGCTTGGATGGGTGGCATCTCTACATTGTCGTCAGACACAGCTTAGCTCTTCCCTGCTGGTGCGGATGCGAAGGTGTTCGAGGGTTTGAAGTGCTCTGCTTGAGCATGGAGCTCTGATTCGCACTGCCCCCCCCCCCCCCGCCCCGCTCCGAGCTCCTCCCCTGGTCCTTGTCACCTGCACAACCAGGAGGTGCAGCGGGAGGGGTGTATGTGCAGAGCCCCCGGAGCGGGGCTTGGACACGCTTAGCAAATGGTGATGACTCTTTAGACCGAGGTCCCTTCCGGTGTTGACCTCCGTGCACCTGGGTTCTCCCAGCCAGCCCCAAGCAGCGCAGGCTGGCGTGGGCGTGGGCGTCTGCTGGGCTGGGCTGGGCTGTCCGGCGGGCTGCGTCGCTCCAGCACCCCCAGTGCGGTTTTCCCCGTTTACCCCGAGCTGCCCTCTGCGTGGAGCATCGAATGAGATCACAGCCCATGTTGTCATGGATGCTGACTTTTTATATTTCTGTTTATTTCCACACGTGAAGATCAGGCGTTGGCTTGAACCACATGCCTGGAGGGAGGTGAAAGGTTTTGTGTGAGTAAGAGCTGATCAATATCTGAGCCAGTCGCCTTCTGTCTGCCTCTGGGAGCCTTGTCTCCACCCGTGACTAGGAAGAAGACAGATGCCCCCAGGGCAGCGAGAAATGCACCTGCCTCAGACCTCTTCCTGGCGGGTGGGAGGTTCTCTCCGCGCTTCAAAATGAGTCCCCTCATTTGGGTGACTTGTAGCCTTTTGTTAGGTTCGAAAGGTTTAGAAAGGTTTTGAAATGGGGGTGAAAATATTAGGCTGAATTCACATGTCAGTCCTCCGGATAAAATCCTAGAATTCAGCAGAGCAGACTCCTTCCCTGGCTGTGCGATATTCACCAGCTGCTGGGGCGCCTCGTTCCTTTCTCCCCGGGGACGTCCGATTTGAGTCTGTATCTCTTGCACTCAAGCAGGGGGTGAGAGGGGCGAGCTGGGTGAGCGTGGACCTGGGACGCAGCCAGTCCAGGTGATTTAGGGGCCAAAACCCGGCTCTTCCCGGGGCCGCCGGCTCTCGGTGGCACGGAAGGAGCGTTCCGCCCCAGATGCGGGAGAAGCGGACACTCTCTCCTGACGGCGGGTGGCCGGTCAGCATCACTCTCTGAAGATCTCGGGGCCAGCCCCCTGCCAGTCCCCTTGAAACGGCTGGCATGCAGGTGTGTTGTCTTTGCCCCGCCTTCTCTAGCACATGCTAATAAAAGTTCCGTCTAAAGCAGAGCGATAAAGGAAATTAATACTTTTATTTCTCCCACATGCTGAACTCTTTTCATCTTGAATCACCCAGTTGGAGTGTCTACACCACCTGAATTAATTAACTTCATCATTGTCGACCCACCAACTCATCTAAGTCGTCACAGACAAGACCCCTGCTTCCTGAAGAGACAACCTCAGCGCAGACAAGTACAGCAGCACCTGCCGCCTGGGGGGCTGAGTGGGTGCGCGCCGCTGCAGCCTCTGTCCTGAGATGCTCTTCGACGTTGACCCACGAAGGAAATTACTTGCACCTCCCTGACAAACAAACCTGGATCCTGAAGGCGTGAGGCCACTCGCCTTGGCACTTAGCTCGGCAACACTGCATCCGAATTGGAAACGTCTCTTTCTAAGAGGCAGAGGAATGAACCGAATTTATTTCTGGGTCTGTTAGCTGCAGTGGGGTGCGTGTGGCTTGGGGTCCAGCGTGAGGGGTGTGTCCCCATTTTAATCACGAGGTCACCGTTCTCTCCTTCATTTTGGACATTTCCGAGGCCTCATCGGAAGGCCTCCTTCAAGGTGAGGAGGTAGGGCTGGGTACCAGGAGAGGTAAGGGTAAACTCTGACAGCCTGAAGCTCTGACTCTCACCTGGGCTCGGGCTTGGAAGGACGGGGCACTCTTAGAAGTCTGTCACAAGTTAGTCATGTCCTTGGACGGTAACGTGGGTCCCGAGCTGGTGGACCCAGGGCTGAGTCCCTTGGGTGACCGTCTAGGAGGGAAGGCCCAGAGTCACCGCACGTCACAGCATCTGGGCCGGAACAGGCTCAGAGGTGTCTCGCAAAGGGCAGGCTACCTCCACCCGAGGGTGTACCTTGCACTGGGAGCTGCTGGTCACCGTCGGGTTGGTTCGTCCTGACCCCGGACGAGGGGCCGCCGGGCTGGCTGGACCGTGGCCCCAGGCCCTGCCTCCTTTTTCGTTCCTGGGAACGCCAGCCCCGCCCGTTCAAGAGCCAGCCTCGCTGAACACCTGCTGAGTGCGAGGTGCTTTGACAACTGCCCTACAGAGGCAATTGCACACCCCGTAGGGGGGGCGCTTTAGAAACTCCTGTTTTTCTAGAGGAGGAGAGAGGCCCGGAGGGGCTCGGAGGACAGCACAGCGGGAACCAGCAGCGCGTCCGAGAAGAGAGCCCGGCTGTGGTGAGACGCAGGGCGTGGTCTAGGCTGTCCCGCGGGTCCCGGTTAACTGAAGGGCGGGAAGAGAGCGGTCAGATCGATCACCCAGCTGCGGGTTCGCGGTTGGTCTTGGTGCCGTGAGCGTGCAAACTGTGCTCACCCGTGTGAACCCGCTTTACGGTTCGTCGGGAGACGTTGTCCTTGCTTTGGCACCCTGTGGGGGTGTGCATGACTCAGTTTACACAGAGGATCTTCTTTCTGGGCTGAAGGTGGAGGCTGGGGACCAGGAGAAGGGACCCACAGGACAGAGGGCAGGTCCTTTCCCTCTCCCGTTCCCTCAGGCTGCAGGGAGACCCCCGAGGCATTTTCCGGAGGCACGCTGAGGCTCGTGGGGGCACCAACAGCACAGGCCCTCCCCGCCAGGACCCTGCTGGGCCAGAGGGCCTGAGCCGGAGATCCGGGCCTTGTCCCCGACGCCCCAGAGCTCGGACCCCGAGGGCACTGCCGGGGTGTGGCCAGCGGCTGCACAAGCTGGCCTTCGAAGCCTGACCTGCCTGTGGGCACCCAGCAGGGGCCACCGAAAGACACCCGGGGTCTCCAGGGACTGGACCGGTGTCAGCCAAGCTCCCGTCACCCTCACATAAGGCGCACTGGAGGCTTGCTCAGGGCAGGCCGGGGCACGCCTCACTGCTCGGGAACCACAAGGGGCACACACAGCCTCCTCTCCCCGGCCCCAGCCTTCCTCGTGGTGTGACGGACAAGGACAAGTGTCTATATTCAGAGTGCAGGATATAATGTTTCCATGTACACGCGTGTTGTGAAATCATGGCCACAATCCAGCTGGTTAGCAAACCCGTCACCTCCCGTAAGTGTGGCGAGAACACGAAGACGTCCCCTCCTGGCCGACTTGGAGGGTGCGGTGCAGGGATATGGACCAGCGTTCCCCAGAACTTACTTCCGTGACACCGGAAGTCTGTGGCCTTCGGCTGCTGCGTCCCCGTTGCCCCTCCCTCATCCCCGGCCAGCCACCGCTCTGCCTTCCGCTCGTCTGAGCTCAGCTGTGTTTTCCTTGTCTTCGATTCTTCGAGTAGGCCACCCCATGCAGTGTCCCCCTCTCTCTAATCTCCCCGAGCAGAGTGCCCTCCACGCTCAACCCCGCTGCTGCAAGGGGCAGGTGTCCTTTTGGTGGGCGAATAATATTCCACTGCATGCCTTATGGCACATTTTACTTATTGGATCATTTGTTGACAGATGCTCGCATTGTTCTCATGTCTCGAATACTGCGCATACTGCTGCCGTGGACGTGAGGGTGCAGACACCCCTTTGGGATCAAACGTGGTCTTCAAGACGGCCTGAGGTGGGGCTCGGGCTGCTGCCAGGCAGGGCCCGGGACAGAAAGGGGGCTGCGTGTGGTGGACAGGAGCAGGGACCGGGGCTCGGCTGCTCGGGCTGGAGTCCTGCCTGCCGTTGAGGGGTGGCCTTGGGCAAGCCGCCTCGCCCCTGGCCCTGTGCCTGGCAGGGGCGTGGTGGGGCGGAGTCACAGGGAGTGGGGAAAGCCGCAGGGAGACAGGGCGTGGTGGCCGCTGCTACGAGAAAGAACAAAAGCCTGGGTTACGGGGCTGAGCAGGGCGTGCCACAACGCAGGCCCCCCGCCCCCCCCACCCCCCCCCCCCAGCGGGGACGGCTCTCTCCTCCAATTAAGGTCGCACGACTGCGATGGGGACGAAACCCTGTTCTCGAGCCCAGCTGGCTCCACGGTCATTTCACTGAGTTTTGTCCCCATCGGTGAGACCTGAAATGTCTGTGCCAGTAGAAACTACAGAGCAAATAGTAGCTTTGCAAAATGGTCACTTATCTAAAATATTCTAATAGCTAACCAATCTTTATTGCTTTGTAAATTTGTTTTAGAAGGTAATTATTTCTGAGTTTTAATAATTTAGTCAATTTGCGCACCATTGATTTATAAATAGATGGCATTTCTTTTGTTCACAAATGGAAGTTATTTCAGCCGGATTTACGTTGTCTTTACGCGCTTCTTTCAACAAGATTCTTCTGTCCGGATCTCAGGGTCCTCCTCTTTTCAACTGGCGGCGGCAGCTGCGGGTCACTAAAAAGTCCGGTGAGAGCGTTCGTCCTGCCTCCCAGCCTCTGTGGCCCAGGCCCCGTGAGAAGCAGTTCCCCCGGGGAGCGGGGTGTGGGTGGCAGGAGCGCTCTGCATGGCCTCCGGGGGCCGGCCTGGCCGGGCTGAGCGAGAGCGAGAGCCTTCTGAAGGCTCGTCCCCTCTCTGTGATTAAGAATTGTTCAGATTCATCCTGAAGTCAGTGCTGAAAGGTCCACACGAAACTGGCTTTGTGAAAGGAATGATGCTTTATTTAGCAACGGCCCAAGTTATGGTGTGAATTCCTGAGCTGGGAATAAACGCATTTCCCTGGTTGGCAAGCAGCCGTTCCTGTGAACAACCAACTGGCCTAGGAGAGCTGGAGCCGGGCGGGCGGGTGTGGGGCTGGCCGGAGGCTCCAGGGTGCTCTGGACGTCCAGGCCCAGCCCTCCCTCCCCTGACAGCTCCTCCCGTCAAATGCAGCTGGGGCGGGGGCCGCCGGGGCACCCTGGGTCCCCGGGGCCTCTCCAAATTGCCTTGTTCTCAGGTTCTCCTCCTTCTCAATATTTCCCGAACCGCGCGCTGGAGCCTTTGTCATATGGTGATGGATAGAGGCAGTGCGAGTAGAGGCGAGTGCCCGGTCTTAATATCTCTTTTCCTTCCTTGGTGGCGAGGGGGCCGCGGGGCGTTGAGAGCGCGCCAAACCCCACTCCCCGTGGAGCCTCGGGCGTGTTTATCACGGTGCCAATAAACCCGGCGCGATTTATGGCTCTGCTTTTTAATTCATTCAATTCTCTGTTCATTGGGAGCTTAATGTTGTTGATCTATTTTCTCTTGAAACAAATAAAAACAATATGTGCTGACACTGGCATGGACTCCTGACATGGACCAGAGAGGTCAGCATTTAATTTTATATTTATAGACTACATGGACAATATTATCTGTATTAAAAACGGCTCACTCGATCCTTGTCATTTTACGGCTCGGGTCGGAGGCTCCTGTCTCAGAGCCGGGCTCGCTCTCCTTCGTCCCCCCCTCCCCTGACCCCTTCCCGGCGCTCGCTCTCTCTCTCGCTCTCTCTCTTTCTCTCTCTCTCGCTCGCTCTCTCTCTCTCTCTCTCGCTCTCTTTCTCTCTCGCTCGCTCTCTCTCTCTCTCTCGCTCTCTCTCTTTCTCTCTCTCTCGCTCTCTCTCTCTCTCTCTCTCTCTCTCTCGCTCTCTCTCTCTCCCCGTTTCTTCTTCTGCCCCTGGACAGCCTTTTCTTTCTTTGTTGCTCCAGGTCTGTGTGTGACATGTGCTCATCCATCCTCCCTCCCTCCCTCCCTGCCTCCCTGCACACCCGTGTGCACTCACACCCGTGCACACACACACTCACACCTTCTCCCTTGCTCCGTCTCGTTTTCTCTTTGATCCCCCTCCTCCCCCTCCTCTGTATTCTGTCTCTCCCTGGAAACGCTGATATATAGGCCAAAAGTGAGGATGCTTTGGATCTGGTGTTTCGGTGCATCCTCTTGGCTTTCGCTCTGGGGTTGGTGCTCTGGATTTGGGGAGGAGGCAGGGACCGAGGGGTGCTAGGGCTGAGCAGTTCCAGAGTTTTGACAACGAGAGAGCCCTTGAGTGACTTCTGGGCTGAACCCGTCTGCTCCGGAAGCTCGGTGCTGCGGGGGCGGCTGCAGGAGGCTGTGCTCGTCAGGGGCCATCTCTCCCCGGCTCCTGTCCCCCGAGTGGACCCCGTAGGGGTCGCCAGCAGGGATGGGCCCTGTTGCCTAACAGTGGATCCAAACCATCGGATGCTTGAAAAACGAAGCTGAGGAGCAGCCGGAAGCAGCCCTGGGGAGAACCCTGCTGTCCTCCCGCTTTCCAGGTGGAACCAATGAGTCGAGGTCCTTGTGGCACCGCCTCTGCCTCTCGAAGTGAGACCAGGGGTGGGCGCAGTTTCGGGCTGGGGGTCAGAGGTGGAGGGTGGCCGCTGTGGGCCGTGTTGCCTGGGATGCGGAGGTGCGTAGCAAACAGAGGATAAGGGTCATCTGCATTGCTCTCTGGTTATTGGGGGGGACATCATTTTAATTCAACAACTGTATTAATGAAGGAGTTTTTTTTTAATAACCTGTTTGTGAAAATGCAAAGCTGGGGAGATCTGTTAGAGATGGGGCCATCTGGATCCTGAGGCGGTCGCCTCTTGGTGAGGTGAGGTGTTTGTTCTCTGGAACCTTGTCTGTGCACCTGGGGCAAAATGTCCCCAGCTCTCCTTGGTGTCTTTTTGGTGGCTGTCTACTCTAGTCGGAGTGGCCTGCGGTGTGTGGGCTAGGAGGAGTGTCTTTCGAAGGGTTTTACGAATGATGCCCCCATTGGGTCCGCTACCGGTGCTGTAGCTGGGGTCTCTACTAATTGGAATCGGGCTGCCTCTGCCTGCGGACGCCCCCGCGATGGTGTCTGTGTCCTCACCTGTGAAATCAGGGTAATGATGCAGCCCCATCCACAGATGACAGGAGGATTAATTAGATGCTATATTTAAAAGACTTTAGATCCTTGGAGGAAAGTGCAGTGTAACTGATATCTAAGAAGATAAAATATTTAAGCCATTGCCTCCAGGGGCCGTTAATCTTATTGTATTTTCAGCATTTTAGAAATTTTGTATGAAAACATCCTTTAAGAAAGCTGCTCTTCTCAGACAGCTGGGAGAGAAACACTTCCTTAGAGAGTGCAAAACTTGGCATCGTTCTCCCAAATCGGCCTCTTCCCTCCCTGGTCCGCACTGGGCCCTGCGGGACGGTGGGAATGGGTGGCCGTCCCGCATCCCTGGCCCTCCTCGTGGGCCGCTGTCAGCGGGGTGGAGGCGTGGCCTCCGGAGGCTGGAAAGAGAGGTGCAGAGGTCCAGGCACATCAGGTCACCCAGGCAGGTCCTGGACAAACAGAGAAGTTTCCATCTAAGCAAATAATGAAAGGGTATTTTTAAATGATGTCATTTCTCCAATTAGCATTGTTAGCACATGTGGTCTTGAGCTGGATGAGATTTAACTCAGATCAGCCCTCTTGCTTTAGGTGATAAAGCCAAGACCTTAAGAGATTAAGTACTTTCACCAAAGGCTTTTTGGGACAATGGAGACCGGTCCCTGGGCCTCCCAATTACAAGGGTGCTAAAGAAGCTTAAGTTGCAGGACCCCAATTTCCATGCGTCCTTTCCCATCTTAAAAAGCCGCGATGCTCTCCTTCTCCCAGGAGGGCCGCTGAAAGTGCACAAGTTCGGAGCCCGAGGTGCCTGGGCCTGCCTTGCCCTGCGGTCTCTCCGGATGGAGCGGTTTTCCCGTCTAGACCCACGGCGTCCAAGGCAGGTGATCGTGGCTGCACACGGCAGCCCCCAGCTCAAACGAGCCTGAGCAGGAGAGGCGGGTGACCAGTTCATGGAACTGGGAGCGGATGGCACAGGCGGCGGCGGGCGCAGCCGGGTCGGCAGGAGCTGCCCCGCAGCCTGTCTCCTCCCGCCCCGCCTCTTCGCCGTTCTCCACAGGGCAGTGCTTTCAGGAACGTTCCCTGCAGGTAGTGCCAGGTCGCCCCCCGTGATTCCCACCCTCAGCCTTCCAGCTTAGTGAGCCCCCAAAGGGCTGTTTCCAACCAGGTCCCCACAGAAAGACTGTCAGTGGGTTTACGGCTGCAGGGAGCGGATGGGCCGGTCGGCTGAGTCGTGTCTCCCCTCTGAGAGCTGGGATGTGGATCCGGTTCCTTCCAAGTCACCTGGACAGAGGGGTGGGAAGGGTTGGTCTCCCACAGAAGGTCCCCTAGAAGTGGGGCCAGTGGGCGCTGGGCTGGCTGAGTTCAAAGACCCGCGGTGCTCGCGGTTTGATTCTCTCAGCGGATCATCCGCAGTGTGTCCCAGACCCCACTTGCTGTTCACGTGGTTTAGATGCCGAGAGCCGGGACCAGGCCGGACGGGCCGCCCAGCGCCCAGCGGGGCCGTGTTTCTGCTGGTGGACGGCCGCACAGGCCGAGGGCCCAGGGCTTGACCCTCTGCGCGCTCCCACCCCGGCACTTCGCTCCGCGGAATTTAGGCTAATCCCAGGCAAGAGTCCGGAATCGTCCGAGATTACTTTGCCACACAGTGTAACACAGACGCGAACTAGATGTCAAGTTGCAGACAAATAAAAAAGGGCTGCGTTCCTGCACGTTAATAAGTGGGGGAAGGCTCACACTCACTGCGCGTTCTCTGCAGGCGGCACCATCCGCAGGAAACTTCCGAGACCGGGGCGCTCAGATAAGGCCCTGGGGTCATTTGCCTCGTTGTTAAGTCAGGACGGCGGGGAGAACGAGCTCCGTGAGCCAGGCTCCGGGATCCGTGACATCTGGGCGCTCGGGAGAGCGGGGGTCGGGCCGCGGTGCGCCGCGGGCACATTCAACCTGGCTGAGCCCTGGGTTTCCCAGTACGACATCCCCTCCTGATGATCTCCCTGTGCGTCCAAGGAAGTCCGACTTGGATGGGGGGCTCCCGTCTGGCCACCTTTGTTCCGGTGGAAGCTAACAGGCACTGCACGGCGCGGAGAGGGTGCTCCCTGGGGGATCTGCGTACTAAGTCGGACTTCGCTGCCACCCTTGTGTTTGATCGAAAGGGGACTCGCGTCACACCTTCACCTGAAGATCCGCGCGACGTTCCTAGATAATGGCAGGGAAGTGACGCCAGCCAGTCCTCAGTACGGGACTGACAGAGCCATGTCCTTGCCCCACTTCCCACTGGGCAGGAAGCTGTGTGTCACTGTGCTTAGAAGAGGGCGGGGAGGGGGCCCTGGAGGGTGGGCGGGGCTGGGGCTGGGGCTGGGGCTGGTGAGGGTGCGCGCTTCCTGGCTGGCGGAGGAGGACACGGAGCAGTCTCCCCAGGCTGGCCTTGAGCGGGCTGGCGCCAGGCCACCTGTGGCCGTTGCGCCTGGAGGCTGGTGACAGTCCACGAGGTCCTAAGCCTCTCTTGGCCTTGTCCTCAATCCGTGAACCCCATCTCATGCAGGTGGCCCCGCGCCACACCCTACCACGAGGGGTGGAGAGAACAAGGCAGCAGAGCCCGGGGAGTCGGAGGGGCGCCCCCATCGCAGAGAGAGAGGGGCTGTGGGACCCCCGGAGTCACGCGATCCAGCGCCCCCTCCGAGGCAGAGCTCCGCGCTCTCCCAGGGAGAGGCAGGGTCTGGCTGGCGGCGCTGGAGCCCCTCTGGAAGGGAGCCCCCCTTGCCGCGGGGGGTTCTCCACGTTGGCCCGGGGCCCACCACCCGGCACCTGCTCCATCGCCAGTGCGATGCCCCTTCGTCGGAGCTCCTCCGCGTCCTTTAGACGAGTGAGCCTGGGGAGGAATCACAGGCCCGGAAACCGCGCGGGGCGGGGGGGGGGGGGTGGGGGGGGGCTGCTCTGGGCCTTCACCAGGGAAGACAACGACGGCAGACTCCGCCCCTCTCTTGAACTGCGACCCTGGACCCTAGGCGGCCCGTCTCCTTTCCGCCGGCCGTCTTCTCAAATCGTGTCCTGCCGGGGAGGTTTCCCAAATCAGCTCCCTCCACGCTCCCCACCCGCGCCCCAGCCCTCCAGAGACGCCCACTGCCTCCTGACGGCAGCCAGGCCCCTCAGCCAGGGTTCAGGGTGCCCCGCACGCAGCCTGGCCCGCCCCGCCCACACTGCCCCTCCCCTGAGGACGCAGCCCTCCTGCCGCTCCCGCGCCCCTGAGGAGTGCAGGAAGCACGTGCTCCGGGTCTCTGCTCAGAGCTTCGGGAAGTGCAGGGTGGAACCGCAAGGCTGCTCGGAACTCTCACCCTGTGTCCGCGGGCGTGGAGAACCGTGCTCCCTCTCCCTGGGCCGCAGGACCTCTGAGAGGCCCCCTCCAGCCCAGCTGCCATTTCCACCCACTTCCGTTCCCTCTCCACAACGCAGCTCCTCGCTGGGCTTCGGGGGGACACGGCCGTGGCACCCCGCGCTCTCCTCCCAGCCTGCTGAGACCAGCGTAGGGACCGTCCTCTAAGGAAGGAAGGGGTCTCCGTCCCTACCGAACCTCTGCTCACCTGGGTGGCAGCCGGGCCACAGCCCGGAACAACCAGATCAGAATTCCTAAGGGCGGGACAGGACAGGGGTAGTTAGCCTGGCGTGCAGTCCCAGTGCCGAACGCCGCCCCCGGTTCCTGGCTCCCCGCCCGAGCTCCTTGGTGTGTGCTTGTCAAGGAGCCGTGGCAGGGCGTGCTCAGGCCTCCTTCCCAGCGGATGAGATGAGAATCCTCAAGCTCGTTTTGTTGGCCACCAGTATTTTTATAAAGCTCCCAGCAGTGTCTGACTGCTGACCCCCAGCAGCGTGATCTGTGCTATGTAAGGGCTGGAAGACCGACCGCTCGGTTCACAGTCCGGCAAAGCCGCAGCCTGGCCCAGGGCCGAGGGCCCAGCTGACAGCTCGAGCACGTCCGCCGGAGAAGGGGAGAGCCCGCCCGTGCTTGGCTAGCCACGCCGGCGCTTCGGGCTGGGCTCGCGGATGCCGGGCTCCGACTGAACCCTCGCCAGCTGTGTGGCGGGAGCGGCCCGCTTCTCCCGGCTGGCGGAGTGTCTGCGGTTAGTCACGGGTGCCTCCCGTGTCTTCTCTTCTGTGCTAGGTGCTGCCACTCTTTCTGTTCCCGCAGAGACACCCTGGTCCCCACTCTGTGGCGAGTTTGGACAGAGGGTGCTGTGAGGCCAGGTCGGGGGAGGTGGGTCATACTGCCCTGGCTTTTAGCTGGAATATCACCTCCTCTCTTCAGTGCACCTGTAAACGCCTCCCTGGACAGCGTCACGGGCAGCGTGGCCACTGCTTACGCTTTCACCACGCTGCTGTCCCGCCCTCACGGGGGGCGGGGGGGCTGCACTGCATGGGCCAGGGCCCCGGCTCACAACTGCGATTTAAAGTTTATCACCCACGAATGCGGGTCCAGGTCTTAGCTGTTGTCATTTATTCTGCAGCTTCTCGTTACACATTTTACAGTTCTCAAACTTTAATAACTTTAGTTATGGGCAGGATAAAAACAATCTTCCTGGTAATGAGCAGAGAGTTCTCTTCTCATAAACGATGCTAGGCTTGGATCGTGTTTGCCAAAGTACACAATTTTCCTTCTCTTGCACAGTGGCCATTTCCCCTGCAGGATCTAAATGATAATGTTCTAACCATGTAATGCAGGTACCCTAAAATTTAATGGATTTGCTTTTAAATGCCACTTAGATATTGTTTCTATCCTACCTATAACACAAGTTATTAAAATTTAACAGTAAAAAAGATTTTATGAAGACCTGTATTACAATGTAACAGATAGGCAAGTTCAGCCTTGCTCTTAGTGTGAACGCCGTGTGCATGAGAGTGTGGATGCCACGTGAGCGCGGCCCCTTCCGTGCTGAGGACCCTGGCCCAGACCTGCGCCCCGTGCCGTGTTCAGCACCCGGGAAGCGGTGGGAACTGGAAAAGCATCCTTCCTCCCGCAAGGAGCTCTCAGGCAGATGGGATTCCTCCCAGCGCAGTGTCTGGTTTCCCGGGACAACCACCAGCTGTACGCGCCTGTTGGTGACTCGGACCCAGAGCAAGCACCCTCTGGCGTTTCAGCCTTTGTTCCTGGAGAAACCCGGCGCTGTGAGGGCTCGGAAGCTTGGTTTCTACCGGCTCACCGATGCCTCGGAGAGCAAGTGCGGTGGTGCCTGCCGTTCCCGACGCGGTGTTCGCACGGGGCACGCAAACCAGGGTCCGGCTGTGCGGGCGGGCGTCTGTGCGCGCGCGCACGAGTGCACGCAGCCCCCGGCAGTCAGGAACCAGGCCTGTAGGGAGGTCGTGAAAGCGTGCGTTTCCCGCCAGGCTGGAGGAGTCGCACCAGAGAGAAGTGGGCGAGGCTTAGCGGTGTCCACGTGCGTTATACGGTTGGGGCCCTGCCGGCTGTGGGGTTTCCAGCAGGATAGTCCCAGCTTTGGGGAGCGCGCTCTGTGTTCTGAAGGGGTTTGGCGTTGGGGCTGCGGGATCTCGGTGAAGCAGAGAGGGGCTCTGAGCCAGACTCCTGGTGCGGGGACGTATTTGCGGTGTTACCTCCATGATCAGGCCGACAGCCCACTCAGACTGAATCGCGGCGCATGTGGGGGGATCATTGGATTATAAGCCATCAGAAGCGCCCAGTAGGACTGGTGAAAATAACGGCGAGTCAACAAAGCAGCCGAAGCACGTTTCTGACAGAAACAAATCCCACTCACAGAAACCGTGCCCTGCGTGCGCACAGTAGGTCCTTAGTGGTCAGTTCGACAAACCTGGTAGACAGGACGCAGCCATCAGTCCAGCCGCGTCTGCCCAGCTTGGCCTCTGAGTGTAAACAATCCCCCTTCGTGGTGCTGAGTTCAGCATCTTCACCGGTCAGACGGGCCGGGGCCGGGGGTCCCCATCCGGCGGTGGCGCGGCACGTCGGGGGCACCTGCGGTCCGGAGCGCGGCCCCACCGGACTCGCCGGGCCAAGCGCAGCACGCCAGCGTTGAGAGCCCTCAATGGCGCGGCCTTGCCCTGTGTCTGGCCGCGTAATAAATCGTAGCCTTCGTATTAACCGGTCAGGCTTCAGTGACAGCCGAAGAGCGGCCTGCCGGTGGGGCCTGGATCGATAGGGCCTTCTATTTATAGGATTGTTACAAATGGAACTTTTATTTAAATGAGACAATGCTGAGGGGTACACAGAAGGTCGATCTGATAAAATACAGTGAAAGAGTTTAATTTGGGCTGGGTACCCAGTGCGCACGCATACTCACACGCGCACACACACGCACACGGACACCGACATACATTCACACCCACTCGGGCTTGCCCCTGAGCTACAAATGTGTGGCGGGGAAAGGTCAGCACCTTGGACGTGCCCCGGAAAACCACGCTCTGAGAGGAGGCAGGAGGAGGCGGAGGCGGCCGGGAGGAGGCAGGAGGAGGCGCCGTGGGCAGGCGCTGGCCTGGGTCTCCGTGGGGCCCGGCCCACGCCCGCGGCCCGGCGAGCGCCCCGCGGCCCCGCTGTGGAGAAGAGCCCGTCTGCTCTACCCGTGATGCGCCCACCCAGCTCTGACCCTCCACGGTTCCCCAGAAGGGACTCCACTGTGAGGGGACAAGGACAAAGGGAGAAGTGCACTCTCGCAGCCTCGTCCGCCCCTGATTCCTGGATCCAGACAACCAGGACTTGAGGACCTCCGGACGCCGGGGGGCGGGCTTTCAGATGCCAGCTCCTCCACGACTCTGCAGCCTGGATGGGGGGGGGGGGGCGGCGGGAAGGAGATGCTTATCTGGGGCCCTCGGGGAAAGACCACGCACTCGGCCTCGCCAGGTCTTCCCCACCGCCGATGGGGCGGGGCGGGGGCGGGTCCACTGGTTTGCCCCCTGCAGGCAAGGGCAGAGAGGCACCTCCTTGTGTCAGTCATGCTCCTGGCCCCGGGGAACGGCTGTGCCCCCGGAAGTCGACAACAAGGAGCACCTGAGCGGTCTGAAAGGTAGAGGTGTCCGGCTGCTAATGGCCAATTGCAGACCCCATCAGCACCCGCCGGCACCACCGCCCACACCCGTTTGGCAGGAAAGTGGCACCTGCTGGGCTTGCCCCAGACCCACAGGCTGCACCGCCCGCTGTCAGCTGGACAGAACGACAGCAGTGGGCGGTGGCCACTGTCCGGTTGCCAGCCAGGCCTGGTCCCGAGCTGTCCTCCGCTCTGTTTTCCGGTCTGATGTTGCGCAATCGCAGCAGCGCGGGAGTGCTGTGTTTGCTGCTGAAGTTCAACGCGCTCTCATTTCGGGACTTAGGTTTTCTTTCCAGGGATGGACCGATGTTCTGTGCGGGGCGAGGCCGGGCCACTCGGGCGGAGGAGACGCCGGCGCAGCTGCGAGATGGCCTCCCCCCGGGATGTTTACCCAGGGCAGGGGTGGGCGAGGCACTGGAGCCCTCTTCAGGGTGAGTCTCTCTGCTGCAGTCCTGGGAAATGAAGTTCCTCTCCAATAGCACAGAGACTCCATCTTGCACAGGACAAGCTTACCAGGTATCGAGTAATCCAGATCGTAAATCCTCTTCCAAGTGACCGTCATCTCAGTGCGCTCTTTTTTTGCCTCTGGAAGGAAGGGAAACATGAAAGCGAGCTTTGTATCTCTTTACGTCTGTCAGCTTGTCACATAAGTATCTCAGTAAAAAATGAAAACTGTACAAGACCAACAATTAAAATAAAATTTTAAAAAATGATCTCATCGTCACAGAACTTCCATTCCCATGGCTGGATGTTTCGGGTTGGCCCGGATCACACGAAGCCAAGCACAGGCCACGCCCACACCTGCTCAGGCCGCCTGCCGGCCCTCGCCCCGCGTGGCCCACAGAGGCGCGGCGCGCCACCAGCGAGCAGCCCCGTCAGGCCTCCCGTGCCCACGGCATGGGTGTTCGCCACGGTGCGGACGGACAGAGGTCCTGTGGCACGAGGGACCTGTGGCTGCTTTCTCAAAAGGCACCGTGCTGGAGTAGCTGGCGAACAGCATCCAGATCCCTCGTGGGCCTGGTGGCGAATCAGGGCCTAAGCCTCTCAGGCGAACTCTGCTCGGCGAGGCTGCCGGATGACAGGTCTGTTTCACACAGGTGCCGCCGACAGGTGCCGCCGACAGCTGCGGGGCCCCCCACTGCCTCCCAGCAGTCCCTGCGCTCGTGCAGGAGACACAGGCCTGCGCAGACAACTGCAGGTCGCCTGGGAAGCGAGGCAGCGGACACACGGGCAAGAGGGGGGAGGGCCCAGAGGAAGGGCGGACTCTGACCTTCACTGGGTGGCGGTGGGGGGGGGGGGGCGTTGGGAGCAGGGATCCGAGCGGGCGTCAGCCCTCTAGGGCAGGGGTGTCAAACTCATTCCCACCCGGGGCCACACTGGCCTCGCGGTTTTGCCTTCAAAGGGCCGAATGTAACTTTAGGACTGTGTACACGTAACCGCTCCTTGACAGGCAAGCGAGAGCTCGGCGCTGCCGCCGGGTGGAAACCAGGCGGAGGGCCGGATGCGGCCCGCGGGCCTTGTGTTCGCCACCTGCGCTCTGGGGCAGGAAAGCGGTACTTGGTTTCTGGACTCAAGAGAGGACTTGGCATTCGTATCTGTCGGACGAGACTATGTATTTTGCCAGTTCATGCTCATTATTGAACCGGCTACCCCCTGACCTCCCAGAGCTTCTGATATAACGTGGGGACAGTGAGTCAGGCAAACCGTCTCAGGTCTCTCGACGCCATCGCTGGGTGAGCTCCCCAGAGTCTGCTCGCAGATGCCACCGGCACCGGAGGGGCAGAGAAAGGCTGGGCCTCAGCCTGGCAGGTGCCTCTGGACGTGAGGCTGTGGTTGCCACGCCTCCTGCCCAGGTCCTGGAAGTCCCAACGCAGCGCTGGTTGAGATCGCCGTTGCGGTGGGGACTTCTGTTCTCAGTCTCCATTTTGAAACCTAAGTTTCTTTACAGGTGGATGCGGATGGGCTCAGGAGAGGCCACCGGACACTGAGAATGACAGGCGAAGCTCGGGGGTCAGGAGGAGGACTCACCTGTGAGCCAGGGCTGGGCCAGGAAGTGGCGTGATGACTGCAGGGGCCCGGCTGCTTGATTCCGTGACTATCTGTTGTTTTTGTGCCTGAAACACGATGCTGGCTCCGGTCCAGAAAAACGCGCGTCACAGCCAGCCTGCACCGCGGAACCGCCTCGTTCGTGTTCTCGGCCGTCTCGGCGCCACCGGTCCCTGCCCTGCGGGCGGGAGCCGATAGGGGAAGCCTCCGCAAACCCAGGACCAAACCGCAGCCGCCGAGGCCTTTCCCTGATCTGCGGGGTGGGTATCGCCACCGCAGCTTGGGGTTAGTCTTTGTCCCGGAGGGGGGGCCGTGCGGGGTCAGGGTGCCTGAGAAGACCGAAGGCGTGCAGCTAGCACGGGGGTGTCTGAGCTCCGAAGGGAGACACCTGCTTTCGCAAAAGCGGTGCCCATTCTCCTGCCAAACACCCTTCCTTTGTTGAGCTTGGAACACCCCCTTTCACCCGAACAGGTCCCCTCCCTGAGGACAGAGCCTCAGCTCCACTCCGGGTGCTCTCCGGCCGTCCCGTGCCACCGAGCCACCTTCCCCCTCCGGCCAAACACCGCATCCGGCTCCCCTCCGATATCCCCCAGGTGCTGCCTGTGTGATTTGGCTTTCGCCGGGGCCTGTGCTGCCGGAGGGTTGCCCTTCGACCTCCTCCAGGCACGACCTGGGCTGGAAGCGTGAGAGATCCCAAACGAAAGCGTGTCAGGCCAGGCGTGGAACTCGCTCTGGGATGCCCGAGACACCGGGTAAAGATCGGACTCCCGCAAGTCCCTGTTGCCTTGGGCGCCGACCGATCGCAGTCAGCGGGAAGCGCGAAACCAGCTGTGACTTGAAGCCCCGAAGAGGCGCTTGTCACCCGAGTAAATGAAGCTAGGGAAGCCAAGCCAGGATGAGACCATCCGAAAGGAGGCGCGGTTCTCAGAAGGAGCCAACACCGGACTCTGCACCAGGCGGCGTCAGGGCCCCGCCCATTGCCGCCGCCTCCTTGCCGACACGAGGCAGCTGCTGGTGGTGTCTAGGATAAGGAGACCCTCAGACGTGGTTAAGTGCTTGCCCCCCCATTTCACTGGCTTGTTCCCCGTGTGATGCATAGCGACTTAATTCTCAAGCTAATCTTGATTAACACCCGAGAAATTTGGGCCTTTTAATTAAAAGAAAGGTCAACGGGCCTTTCTGAAAGGTGGTCCCAGCGACGCCAAAGGCTCGCTCTGGAATTTCCAGGTTTCCCAGTGTCAGTAGAATTTAGATTGCACCGAGGAGTTACATCCCGGGAACGGAAAGCTGCATCCTTTCTCGCTGACCCAATTTGAGAAGTAAAAATTGATCCGCAGCCCGGCTGGGCACGTAGACACGGACCACAGCATTTGTGTGGGCTGTGGAGCGTGATTCACAGCTTCTGTGAGAGGAGCCGGGCAAGTCTCCGCTCCCAAAGCCGCGTGCTCGCGAGGAAGAAACCCCTGCCTTCTTGAGGGACAGGTCACGCCCACCATCCAGGTCCGGGGAAGCCAGGTGGCAGGTGCGCCTGCGGAGTAAGGGGGAGGCTGTAGTGTCAACTCCGTGGTCCGGAGGCGCTGCCGGGACCTGAGGGGGGAGGAACGCCAGACCCTTCCCACCGGACACGTTTTCCGAGTTTCCTTCTTCCCGTGACAAGGGGCTGGAGAAAGAACATAGGTATTCCTGAGACTTTTTAAACTTAAGGCGTAACTCACCCACTGCGAACGCACAGACGTTAAGCGTATGGCTTGGTAAGCCTTGACGAACTCACGCATCCATGGGATCCCCTGCCCGCTTGCGAGGGGCGTCTCCAGCATACCCAAATGTTCCCGGCGCCCCTCTGCAGCGCCTCCCTCGGCGGCCGCCGGCCCTCCGTTCTGGTTTCCGCCCTCCCCCCCAGCAGCCCCCCGCTCGGAAGTCGCCGCACTGGGTCAGGCCGTGCGCACCCCGCTCTGACTGCCGTGCCCTGCACGGCCCCTTGCCTCGGGACTCGTCCCTGACACTGCGCGAGCCAGCCTTGCATTCTTAATTGCTGAGTGATAGGCCACTGTGTGGTCCTGCGTCACCTTATCGATCTATTCACCTTTGATGGCCTGTGGAAAAAGAAACCCCAGAAGACTCCAGAAGGAACAAAACATATTTTGGGTCAGAATTAATGCATTCCTTCCACAGATCCTCGCTGAGAATGATGAGCTCCGGGCTAGGCACCGGGAACGCAGCTGAGGGCAGATGGCCGGGGCCGGGTCTCGTGCGCGGCACGCGGAGTCGTGGAGCGTGGGCCGCAGCGACTTCACGACCGAGGGGGTTCTAGATCGTGGTAAGCACCACGAAGGCAATACCGTTGTGGAGAATGAACCAAGGGTTGCATTTCTAGGACTGATACTTGGGCGTGATCTATTTTTTTTTCACTTAAAATAGCTATTAAGATCATTAATCTGGAAAAAGAACCCTTGGCATCCATTTTCTGCCTTAAAAAATACTCACCGACCAGTCCTTCGGGCGTGAAACCCAGAGTTCGCACGGCCCCTCCTCTGCCGGGCGTCGGGCGGAGTCGACGTGCCCGCCCTCTTGGTGTCACAGGTGCGTGTGCACTTGTTCAGCGCAGGTTTCCTAAAAATAAGGATCCTGGTTCTAAGAGATGAAACCAAGGAACCCAGGGGCTGCAGGGTTCGAATTACTTCCTCCTACAACGCACGTTTTCAAAGGAAGCCACCCCTCCTTTTAACCAGGGGCGCTCTCCTGCGTTGGACGGTCTGCGTTGTTAAGGAAGGAAGAGGGAGGGGGACCCAGGGCCACGCTCCGGCGTTCCATGGCCAAGTAGTGAAGTGATGCAGCAGAACAGTAACAAGACACGCTGAATTTAAACACCGAAGGCTGGCTAAGGAGCAGATCAGACCCAAACGCTCGGCGGAGTCGACGCGGCAAACCCAAGATGGCCTCTCCGCGTCGCAGCCGAGAGGTGACGGCAGCCGTTGCGGTTTCCCAGGCAAATCTGTTGATAGGCAAAACATTTTCATAGACTCTCCATTATTCCTTGTAGCCATCAGCTCTTAATTTTCTCTTTCTAGTTAATATACTTGTGTATAATTTAAACAGAAAACTGTTCTGTTTCATCATGAAAGATCCGCCTGTTACTTGGGGTGTTTAAATCAGGCGGACAGCGCTACATTCTCGAACTTGTTTTTAAGGCTTTTGTTGACAACAACAGAAAAGAAGATCACAGACGCCGCCAATAAGCGTGGACATCAATTATTTTTTAATTGTATAGGAGTACAGTACACTAATTAAAACTAGTATATCTTGCAATGCCAAAGGCAAAATTAATTATTAATTTTTATTAATATTCAGAAGTAGCACAAGGAATGCATTAATAAAGATTTGGTGGTTGTGACTGAGATCTTGTTTAGCTTTATATTTTAGAAAAAGAAAGGTTTGCTGGCTCCCTCCGCACGGCGCAGCCTGCACTGAGGGGGTGATCTGTATTGAAATGGAACGTGCTCTCCAGAGTGCGTGCTCAGTGACAGAAGATGAGATGTGAGGGGGATTCGGAGGAAACCCCAAAAGCTTGTCTATAATGGTTTGACTTGACAACCTACATGCACCTGTAAAACTGTTATTGTTACCTTAGATTCTTTTGGTTATTAAATTGGGTATTTTAGTTAAGCCATCTTGAGTTGACATTTAATAATTCATTTAGGAGCCGTGCACAGAATATTATCCAGCTCACCAAATCCGAGATGAGCAGAATTAGTTTTGTGCACTAAAAAGATTTTGACAAGAGTTTCTCCTCTCCTCACTGCGCCCCCCTTCCCGCTCCCCTCCCCGCCTCTCCCTCCCCCTCTCCGAGTCGGAGGAGCTTCTCCGGGGCTCGGGTCCTCGCCCGCGCAGAGGGAAGCGCCTCCAGGGCCGGGGGCTGCAGTCTCCACCTGCCGGGGGCGGCCTCCGTCAGAGCTGCGGGGGACGAGCCCGGGCCGCGCACCCGTGTTCCCTTTAGTGTGACGGGTGGTCCCTCAATTTATGCAGCCTCTGGTTAGGTGCCCTTCATGTCTGCTGCTTCCTTTGGAAGAAATTCCGCCTTCGTAAAGGCTGTACCAACAAGAACCTTCGACAAAACCAAGCACCTTGACACTGCAGCAGTGGGAAGGCAGCCCGAGGAAGGGCGGCTGTTTGGTTACCAGCTCGCAGATTCCCGAACACGAACCCGTGATCCCCGGCGGGGGGAGCCGGCGACCCCCCAGCCTCCTCTGCCTCCCCCGCGGGAGACGCTCTGCCTCACGCAGCCCGAGCCCGTGCGTTCGCGCATCTTCAGGGGTGAAGAGGAGAGGAGCAGGGCGTTCACAGCTATGGCGAAGCTACAAGCAGCAGCAGGCAAAGCCGTGCGGCACAGCATATGCGCGGCTCGTGCCTCCCCTTCACGCCTCGGCGCGCGGCGGGGCTCCCCGCCAAGCTCAAGCTGTCGCCATTCCCACGGGGAGGCAGCGCTCCGAGAAGTACTTCTTGCACCTGACACCCACCTTCCAAAACGCTGCTCCCGGGGACAGCAGTAGGCCAGCCCGAGAAGGCAGGCGTCCCTCGGAGGCGCGGCGCGTGGCCCTTGAAAGCGTGAGAGGCGAGGTGGAGCCGACTCTCGCCGGCGACCTCTGGCGGGACTCACACGCCTCAGGGCCAGGGGGCTGTGCACTCGGACCCCGCAGGATCCAAGTAAACACGTCGTCGTCCTGGTTCTGCGGCTTCAGCGCGGCCTGCCGTGGGTGCGTCAGCTCCCTCCGGGCAATGGCCAGCGTGGCTGGGCCACCCCGGGCCCGACTCCGGGGTCTCAGGTGCTTAGGGACTCGTATGGAGAGAGACAGGGATGTCTTGGCGTGTTCGCCTGTATTCCCCCCAAATCACAGTGCATTCCTGTTACCGTTGAGAGTGGTTCTAAAGTCTATTTTACTTACTAATTAATGCAACAAACTCTTATTGAGCATTTATACTATTCCAGGGGCTTGCTGGGCCCTGGGGATTCAGAATGAATGAAGATGGCGAATCTGTCAATATCGGCTAGCTATTGCTACATAACATCTCGCCAAAACTCAGGGACTTAAACAGCAGGTGCCTGTCACCCACAGTGCGCGCGCGCAGGGGGAGGGGTCGGCTGCTCTGAGTTGGAGCTGGAGCGGCTGGCGAGGCTCTTCCCACCTGTCTCTCGTTCTCTTCAGACCGGCGGCCTGAATGGAGCGCGCTGTCCTAATGGGGAGACCAGCGTGCGGGAGGCTCAGCAGCACCTGCGTTCTCTAGAGGCCTGGTCTTGGGACCCACACGCTGACACCGCTGTGCACCCGCCCTTGGCTGGGGCAGGGCATGCAGCCGGCCTCAGAGCCCAGAGCCGGGGAGCATATGCCGCCGGCCGCGCCCGCAGGGAGGCCCCGGCAGGGTGCGGGGGCAGGGGCTGCGATGCAGGGAGCCGTGCAGTCCACCGCAGGAAGGCACCGTCCCCTCTTTTTCGTGTCCCTCGCGGCCGGAAGGACGCGGGCTCTCCCCGGGAGCTTTGGGAAAGTAACTGCCACGCCTCTCTTTGTTCCGCGCTTCCTCTGGGAAGTGAGGTGGTTCGCCTGCCGCAAAGGGTGGGAAGAGCCTGGTGTCCAGGTGGGTTAAGCTGTGAGAGACTTGCCGTTCGCAGTGGTCTGCCCGATTCCCCCTTTGGGGACTGCCCTCCCTGCAGGGCAAGGGTGCCCCGGCTCCTTAGCCACGTGGCCAGTACCCGCCTCACTGCACGCCCAGGGCCTGACTCCGTCTCCGCCCTCAGCAGCAACGGATGCAAGTTCTGCCTCGACTCGGCAGCCGCTGGCTGGGTGCGTGGCCAGAGGCACGGACGCCGGAGGACAGGGAGCCTCGAGCTGTCTCTAGGTGCAGTCCAGTCCCGCAGACACCAGGCCTGCGCTTCAGCCCGCCCCAGTCCTACGGCCTCCGCGTTTGCTGGATTGCTGGAGGACTCGGAGGGGGAAAGGGCTCTGACGAGAGTCTCAGCAGGCCCCCAGGGAACCCACACGCTGCCCTCGAGGGCCCCTGGTGTATTCCGGGCCCCGTCTGGGCATGCTCTGTGGAGCCTGAGCAGTCTCTCCTGCTGGGGCTCTCTGACGGGTTGCGTCCCCTCTCCACCCAAGAAGCGCCCCCAGCCGTCCTTCCCACCGATCGAGAGCGGTGCGTCTCAGTCTCCGCGTCACTGCCCGGCGGGCAGGTGGTGCGGACGCAGGACAGGGCGCCAGCGGCAGTCAACGCTAACCCAGGAGCTAGATCGGCGGACACGCCGTGGTCAGACACTCCAGGCCAGGGTTCGTTTCTGTCCGGCTGAATTTTTGTCTGTGTGCTTCGTCCCCCTGCGTGGGTCCTAGTCGCCCACGCCAGTGTTTCTCCCGCCACTTCCGAGGCCTGCGCCCCCGCACGTCAGGCGCTGGCTCTGTGGCCTTGGATCCGTCGCTCAGCCCTTCCCCGCCTCAGTCTCACCGGCAGCACGTGGGTGTGCAGGGCCCCGCCCTTCAGACTGCTGTGAACGCGGCGGGCGAGGCAGAGTCGGTGGGAGGCGCCGGCCCGGTGCCTGGCGCACAGGAAGCCCTGGGTGCGGACGGACTTGCAGCCTGTCTGGCGCCCCCCCTCCGCGGCGGAGGCTGGGGACCCGGGCTGCCTGCGCCCTGTGCACTCGGGGGTCCTCTGCACCTCGGACCTCCGTCTTTGCTCACGGCTCTGTGACTCTGCTTCTCGAAGTGGATTTGCGGGAAGATTTGTTTTTATAAATCATGTTTACATGTTCCTGGGGCTTCGTTTACTGGCTTAGGGACAAGTTAAGGGCGTCAGGGAACGTGTCTGCAGGGATGGATGGGGTCAGGGAGTTGTTCAGTGCACGCAAAGGTGGGAACTGACCCAAGAACCCGGCCTCAAAGTCCAACGGGGGACGGCCTCCCTGTGTGAGGGGCGGGCCCAGCGTGGAGCTGGGTGCGGCTTCCTAGCGTTGCGCAAGTCCCCGACAGCCTCATCTCGACCCTGTCGAGAGACTCAGTGCGAGGACCCTGGTCCCTGCCGTGTGGTGTGGGCACTGGCTGTGCTCAGAGCAAGGGCCTCGGAAGTGGTCCAGCTGTTGGAAGTGAGATGCCGTCCCACGGAGTGAGTTGTCCTTGGTCCGAGCCGCTCACCCACGGCCAGAGCCGGGCGAGGCCCTCTCACGAGTGGGGAAGCGCGTTCCCCCAGGGGCTTCTCAGCCCGCCCGCAGGGCCAGAACAGGTCCTGAAATCGGGGAGACTTGTCTGCTTTGAGCTCCTTGGTGTAAACGGAGCCCCAGACCGTGCCTAGGGGAACTCCAATGCCCTTTGCGGTCCCTGGGAGGCTCTGGGTGAGGCCCCTGGCCAGCAAGCATGCGTTCGCCTGGGACCACACTGCCTTTTTTTTCTTTTCAAACCATTTTACTTTAGATATACACTCACATACAGGTGGCTTTCTACTTTATTTTTTTTGTCAAAACTCAGTTACTTGTGACCTCCTCTGAAGAGCTTTCCCCAGTTACCCCACTGGTTGCATCCTCGTGAGTGTCCGCTCCGCCCCTCGTTCGTGCCCCTGTGGCCCCGCCCCGCCCCAGGGGCGTGGGGGAGTGTGTGCGGCCCTCGCAAGCACCCAGCCTGCTCAGAGGCTGCGAGAAACATTAAAGACAGCTTCTTGGGTACAAGGAAAATACCATCAAATTGAGAATCAGATTTATGAAAAGGGATGGAGGGCACCAAAAATGGTAAATAGATGAGGAATTATATAAAAGGGTTTTGTAACTAAAAGATTCTACATTTTGTAACATTTGTAATTTTAAGGGTGTGGGTATAGATTAAGGTCAAGATACAGACACGGATGCAGGTAGAGACAGCAGTGTGGTTAAAAATATCCGAGCATTAAAATCTGTGGTCATAGTAGCACAAATGATGGCAAGATGGGAGGGGAAATGAAAGTATGCTAAGGTTCTTATATGTTACATAGCGTGGTGTAATATAATTCTTAAGTAGCCTATAAGGAGGTAAAGATACTCTTGGAAAACCGTAAGCCATCACTAAAAAAATGAAACAGGTATACTTAATGAGCTCAATGTAGACATAAAATGGAATACAAAAAATGCTCACTTGATTCAAAAGAAGGTAGGAAAAGAGGAAAAAGAAGCAAAACATATAAAGAAGTATAAAATACTACAAAGTATAAAGAAGAAATATAAAACAAATAGCAAGATTGTAGACTTAAATTCATCATATTAATAATTATATTAACTATAAATAGCCTAACATATCATTTAAAACTCAGAGATTGTCAGACTTTATGAAAAAGCAAGACTCAAGCCTATCATTGCTGTTCCACGTGAAAACGCCTTCCCTGCATTTTTGGGAAATTTATATATTTTTCCAAATTATAATATTGGTATGTACCAGTCAAGAAATTGGGAAACTAGAAAAAGCCAGATTTACTGGGAAAACCCAGAAAAAGCCAGATTTACTGGGAGAACCAGTAAATCTAGGGTAGAAATGAAAGCTTAACAATAAATGTAGAGACATTGCTGGTTCTGAAGGATGCACTGGTGTCCATTCAAAGGCGGGGACAGGACCCAGGGCCACGCAGAGTCCAAGGGTAAAGGGCACATGGCGGCAGCCAGGGAGGGGCCGGTGGGAGAGATTCCGCTGCGTGTAGCCAGCGAGTTCAGGCACGGCCGCCACCACGATGTGAATTTGTGCGTGTGGTCCTGTCTTCTACTAACAGTGAATTGCCCTTGCAAGGAGGATAATTATGAATAAGATTGTATATAGCGTGTTTTACACAGACCCTGTGAGTGGCATTGGAGAACAACTTCTGAATGATAAATAAGTTCTGAAACTGGCATTTTTGGCACATCCGCCTGCGCAGCGCTGCTGACCTTGGTGAGCGGTTCGCACGTCACATCGCCGAGTGCCATCCCGTCTCACCCACTCGCGTTTCCCAGTGTTTTCACGATCACCACAGGCTGGGACTCTTCGTGAGCAGTTCACTAGACTCAACATGAAAAGAAGAATACGTGAGTGTGTGGGATACTCTTAAATGAAATTAGAGATTGAGCTAAAATCTAAATGAGCAAGAGGAGTATCGATTTCCATGCCAAAACTAAAACCAAGGCAAGAAAACAAAATATTTTTATTGTTTAAAAAGAAATAATCTTATCTGAAGGAACATGTACCCTGAAACCAATTTGCAGATGCTTTTGGATGCACTCTTAATAATTAAACTAACATCTGCCCTGGCTGGTGTAGCTCAGTGGATTGAGCGCGGGCCTGCGAAGCAAAGGATCGCGGTTCGATTCCCAGTCAGGGCACATGCCTGGGTTGCAGGCCAGTTCCCAGCATGGGACACACAAGAGGCAACCGTACATTGATATTTCTCTCCCTCTCCCCCTCTCCTACCCTTCCTCTCTAAAGATAAATAAATAAAAATCTTTAAAAAAATAATTAAACTAACATCAATGCAAAAATGGAAGAAAATTGTCTGCATTTTGTAATATTTCTCATAAAAAGGTAAAGACTAATTAGTGCATAGGAAAGTTAATACTTTGAGTATTTTAATTTTTTAAAGAACAATACTTTTTAGATATTAAATTTGTAAGTGAATTTTATGTATCATTTTGTGTTAATGTACCCTTTTAAGATGTTTTCTATGATCAATTATGTATCAGGTAGAGACCATTTTTATAAATTATTGATAATGTGTATTATAAAAATACAGGATAACATTTAAGGACTTCTCCAGAATTCCTTGGAATTCTATTTTTTCTTCCATATAAAGATGAATGTCTATCTATAAGAAACTTACTCTAAAAATGACACAAATAGTTTAAAATAAAAAGATAGAGAAGGGCACCTCATGCAAAAACTAATTATAAGGAGACTGATGTAACTTTGTTAATATCAGCGAAAGTAACTTTGGCACAAGGAATGTTACCAGAGGTGAAGAGAGCTTTCTCAATAATGCAATGTTCAAATCTTTTTTTAAAAAAAGCATGTCAAACAAACATGTATGTACTTGAAAATAGGTCCTTAAAATACGTAAAGCAAATGCTGGTAGAATTAAAAAGAAAAAAAGACAAATACAAAATACAGTTGAAGATTCCAGACTCCTGCCTCAGTAATCGACAGAACAAGTATAAAATTTTTAACTTTAGAGAAATCTTTAGAGACACCATCAGTCGATGGGACTTGGTTGCCGTGTGTTGAACATCTCACCCAACAGCAGTAACAAGCCAGAGATGTTTCTAGTCGTGCTCGGAACATTCCCCAGGGCAGGGGCCACATGCTGAGCGGTTGCAGAAGTATGCGTACATGGAAAAGGGACTGGAGTCACCCAGGGACCCTTTATAATAGAATAGAAATCAATAATAGATCAGAAAAACTCCCAAACATCTGAGAAAAATATGTTTGAGAAACTCATGGATCAAAAAAAAATCACAAGAAAATCCTGAATAGTTTAAATTAAATGACTATGAAAACACAACATACCACATTTATCAGATGTAGCTAAAGCAATTCTTTAGAAGAAAATGTACAGCCATCACTGTTGATTTCAGGGGGGAAAGGTCTAAAATAGAATATATAAGTTTATGCCTTAAGAAACTAGGAAGAGAAAGGTGGAGTAAATCTGAATAAGTAGAAGAAAAGACACAGTAAAGGGTAGAAATCGGTAAAAATAGAAATATACAAACTGCAGAGAAAATCAATGAAACCAAAAGGTCTTTGGCTGGGTGAGTAAAATCACGTAGATGAACAACAACAGAAATGGAAGCGAGGACTCACACAGGTCCTGCGGGCGTTTAAAACAGGACGTGTGGCTGTTGCGAGCAGTTCAGTGTGATTTCAACTCCCTAGAAAAACGGAGGACTTTAAAACTATATGAATTACCAAAATTGACACAAGAAGAAACAAACATTTAGATAGCCATGTAGTGGAACAACAACAAAAAATGTACTTGAACAACTTCTTGTAACGAAAACTACAAATCCAGATGGTTTCAAGGGTGAGTTAAATAAACATTTAGAGAAGTTTTATTGCATGTTGCATGGGCGTTAACGTCTAACGTCCACCTGTGTTCATCTCGGGATTTTTGAGCTCCAACCGGCGGAAATCAAATCCGGTGCATTCAAGGCCAGAAAAGCCCGTTGACAGGGTTTCGCCCAGCCCCTGCGCCCAGGCTGTACACAGGCTGCGAAGGACACGCCCCTCGCCCCGCGGAGGCCCCGGGGTCACAGCTGCTGGTCGCAGCCCTCACAGGCAGCGTTGCCAACAGCAGGGAACTTGCCCGTCGTCCCTGCTGTTGTCACCGCGCTCTTGGCGCCTCGGGAAATGCGGTGCGGACCCTGCCACCCCCACCGTCTGCAGGGTGGACGCCGCAGAGTCCCCGCCTCCTCGGTTCGTCCAGGCTGAATTCAAAGCCTCGTTCGTGCCCTGTGTCCCGCTCGCAAGCGAAGCAGGGGACGCATCTGGCCACTGCGGCCCGTCTAGAGGCGAGCGGGCTCTGTCTCGCAAAGTGGGGAGAGCTCTTCCGCAGGAAAGGGCTTCGCACACGGAAGCCACGGCAGCGCACGTGCCCAATCGGCAGTCGGTGTAAGTTGAAAAAGAAGTTTGACGAAAATTAAATTGCCCTTCAAAGTTCCTTAAGTCGTTCAGCTGTGTGCCCACGCACAGACACGCCAGATTTCAGAAAGTTCAGGGGGGCCAGTGCTTGCTCCGGGGTCACAGTGAATAGTTGCTACCTCAGTTGAGCAGCAGATGATGTAACTGGATTGCATTAAGGGGTCATGCACTATTTTACACTGGAATGTATTTATTTATCTTCCAACCCTAGGCTTGCACCAGGGTGTGAGATGCCGCCGCTGCCACTGACGCCGCCAGCCACTCCACTCAAATGACACTCCTTCCCCCCCCCGCCCCGCCTCCCAGCCTCGCTCCTTCCCCCTCCTCCTGAGCCGAGCAGCCCAGCGGTTTGTTGCTCATGGGATGGGGCCCGCCTGTTTTGCTGCAGCTCCGGGACGGCTGGAGCGGAGATTTTACCAGCACTTTCTTATGTAACTCTTTTACATCAAGGCCCAGAAGCTGAGAAAAATAAAAGTTGACTTTTCCTTTACCAATGGGCAAGCAAAGGCCCCAAAGGGGGTAGGCTGTGTCCGAGGTGACAGCGTGGCCGTGGCCCCCAGCATGGATGCGGCGCGTGGGCGATCACATCTTGTGCGTGTCTCTTCCTGCTGAGAGCAAGACTTTTAGACGGGGGCGGGGTGATGTGCTCTGCTAGCATCCAGAGTCCAGCAAAGCCATTGTTCTGCGTCTATTTCCTGCTTCTCAGCCCTGCGGTAAGAATATCCTAGAAACTAGATTTTTCTATAAAAAACATTTCCCCATGTGGACTACATACATTCTGCCTTCACATTCTCTTTGGCAGCTTCACAGTTTAAAAATACTCGAGCATCTCTTTAGTGTCGTTTCTCCCTGTTGGGAAGGGCACTTCTCGCGTGCTCCCCCCAGGCCGGCCCGGCTCCCGCCCGCCCGTGCCCCAGTCCCGGTGTCCGCATCCCCGCCTGCCTTCCACCGGCAGCGCCTCTTAAACTCCGTGCTCGGCCGTGCTCCCTGCAAACCGACCCCACAGGGTGAGGGGGCCACTGCAACCTCTCCCTTCACGGCCCCTACAGGCCCCAGTCGGGTTCAGACGGGCGGACCTGAGCCTGGAACATCTGGAGGGCAGTTCCTCGTCCCTGGGGCCGGGACGCAGATGCCGCAGTGGGACCAGGCTCCACGGGGCCCTGGCGCGGGCCCTCGGGACGGTCTAGGGGCCGACCTACGTGACGGCTGGACGTTTCGGACGCGACCGCGACCTCTCCTCCGTCGGGGCTCTGCGCAGAGGGCCGAGTTCATTGTCATCCTCGGTGCGCAGCGCGCTCCCCCGTTGTCCAAGGCCAGACCCTCCTTCGGTCTGTGGGTTTGCTCCCTTTTAAGCCCTTCCCCTCAGCCCCTAGGCAACCGCCGCAGCGCACTGAGCGCTGTGCCTGCGCTCGCGCGCGCTCTCGACAGGGCGCGCCGCGGGAGGGGGCACGCCGAATGCTCTCAGCCTAGGTCCACGTGCAGACCCGTGCTGCTTTGTGTCTGTGTGGTCGTTGCTTTGAACCCCTGCACGTTGCCACACTCTACTTTTTTTCCTCTTTATTTTTCAGTTAGAATTAGCATTCAATGTTACATTAGTTTCGAGCGCACAGCATAGCGGTTACAAATTCATACGCCTTAGGAAGTGATTTCCCGGTGAAGTCTAGAGCCCGCCTGGCACCCCGCATAGTTCTTACTGGGTTAGCGACTGTCCCCCGCACTGTGCTTGACCTCCCCGTGACCGCCTCGTCACTGCCAGTCCGCACTTCTCCAGTTCCTTCATCTTTTCCACCCCCCCCCCCAGCCCTCCTCCCATCTGGCCACCATCAGTTTGCTCTCCGTATCTATGGCTCTTTTTCGTTTTGTTTGTTTATTTTAGTTTTTTCAGATTCCACATCTAAGTGAGATCATATGATATTTTCTTTCTCTGTTACCGCTCTTATGATTACCAGCTTCAGGGGAACCAATCGTTCATTCGAATTTGTTTTCCTCTGTTCTAAGGGAAAGAACTGGCCTTTTTATCCTTGGTTTGCAAAAAGAGTTGGAGCTCAAACTTTCTTCAGCAAAACCCCGCGGGAGGTCGCTCTGCCACAGAGCAGTGCATGGGTGTGTCTGTTTCAGCCCCCGGCCCTCCGTCCGACCCCCTTTGCCCAGGCTTCTCTTCCTTTGACTGCGCCCTGGAACTCCATGGCGACAACCCCCGGTGCAGCGCCCGGGCCTTAGAGTTCCCCCGTGCTCCGCTTGCCCTCTTGCCACCCCCATAACCACAGCATGCCCGGGCCAGTGAGGGTGAGAGGCTCGGAGGTCAGTGGAGTGCAGCCGGCTTGCAGATGCAGAAGCAGTCTCGGCCCAGACCATCCAGCCCGCAGGTCGTCCGCAGATGCGCGAGCTAAATGAGTGCTTGCCCCGTCTGGGTGCCGGGATACGTGCCATGGTCTTCAGTTCCTCGGCAATCGCCAACCGCAAATGCGCCGCTTGCCAGAGCTCTCTTCAGTTAATGACTCACCCCAGGTAAAAACTCCAGCACGTAAGAGGAAACTCACCCCCACCCCCCACTTCAGGCAGCTCCCCTCCCAGCGGGGCCCCACTACTCGGCCTACACAGGTTAGAGGTAGTGCTTCAGTCACTCCCCCCAGGCACAGAGGTAGCTTCGCTGCTCCTCGGGGGACCCAGGGAGCCCCGATGACTGGGCCACAGCCCTGCCCTGACCAATGGGAGCCCCCGGACACCCCAAACATGTCCCGTGTCTTTGAAGACCTCCAGAATCCCAAATGGTTATAAGCACAGTCCTCACTTGAGATTCTGAAAAGAGCAATTTCAGGGAAGTCCTCCTATTTTAGTTTTTTGTCACCAAAGGAGTGTTCTCAGCCATTAATTCTGCCTCAACTTCGGCACCTGGTCTGGCTACCAGGGGTGCCGTGGGAGCCTGCAGCTGCCAGCCCGCTGCACCCAGCCAGGCTTCCTGGTCGGGCACCGTTCCCCCACCCAGTTCTCGTTGCGCACCACCCAGCCTCGCCGCTGTGCTGAAGACCCTAGCATCAATTTTAGAGGAAAATGCTGCAAAAACAAAAAGGTAATGCCACTTTCCTCACAGTTTCAAAAGGTTTTTAAGTGGAAAAAGGTATTTAGTATTTTTAATAAGCATCTTCAATACTATTGAGTTGGTTTCTTTGTTCATATCACAAGATTAATTATGCTGTCAGACACTTTCAAGGCCTGCTTAACAAAGATTCAGTGATAGAATGGTTTGCTTTGCACTGCCTTTTTTCTGCATAGCAATCACAATCACCATTAGACAATTTAAAACCCTTTCACCAGCCGGAAGTTCTGAAGAGCCTTTTAATCAACAAAAGTAATTTTGCAAACAACTGGATACAGCATTTTTCATATTAACTAACTTGCATTTAAACTCTGCAGGCTTGATTCTTCCCAGGTCTCTGAGTCTAGCAAAGTGGGTTATTCCGGTGGCCTAGAATCTGAATGCGAGCACCATAGCACCCTGTCTGGGCACCCCAAAATCTTCACGTCCCGCTACTCTGTTCTGCTTCTTAAAAAGACAGCACTGGCATGCAAATGTACTTCATTCATTTTAATTATCTCTTAATACACAAATCTTGTCTAATCAGTGAAGCTCTTTTTTTTTTAATTTTGTTGCCCAGAGAGCTGTATTTTGTTAATTTTTACAACTACATTTTGTCATAGTTTTATATCATTATTTATTTTTTAATTTGCTTGTTTTTATTATTTTAATTGTGTATGCCTGGAATTAGAAAATTCTGCTACCACCACCTAAAGATTTTAAGGTTCATCTTTTGTTTGGATGAACGGGGCTGAGGCCCGAGCTCTGCGCTCACACTGGCAGCCCCGCGTGAAACTCCAGGTCCCGCACTTTTGCACGTGAATGACGGTTTCTTTGGGAGCCGGAGCAGGGAGACACATTTAGCTTCTGCTGCTGCTGCTTCTTCTTTCTTAAAACTGGGCACATTAAAAAAAAAAAGAAAGAAACTAACCTGTTCATGACACCTTTAAAACATTGATTTTTAAAGAAGGGGAAGAGAGAAGGCCCCGCCAGCGGTGGTGGTGTGCACGGCGGCCTTGTGAAGTAATTAGTGACTGCGGCCGTGATCCCACACCCCAGCCCATGTGTTTGACACACTTCCAACCCTGGTGAGAAGTGACCCAAGGATCTGGAGCCACAGGACAGGAGGAGCGCGTCCTGTCAGGAGAAATAGCAGGGTCAGGAGACCCGACTAATGAAGTCATAGCAACTAGTACACAGAGCCAATCAGAAGAGGCACCAATCTGTAAATGAGGATATAATTAGCAGAAAAAATAATATGCTTTGGTGGAATTCAAGGGGAGCCTGTAATGACTGGATATTGAGAAAGATTCCAAAAGATTAGAGCAAACATTATGCAACAAAGAATACCTAATTAGGGGAAAAGAGCGAGCACGCGCTAATTAGAGGGAAGTGCGTGAGTGAAGGGCGCGGAGCTGTCTTTCTTGGGGACGCAGTGACGGAGGTTAGAGCGCACCTCCTGGCCCGCCGGGCCGAGCGCAGCGAGCATCCGTCCGTGGGAGCCACGCACACAGAGGGGCTTGCCTCGCCCAGGCGCACACAGCTCCCTCGGAGGGATCGGTCCCGTGGATGGGGGGCGCGTAGCCCCCACAGCACAGGTAAGCTAGCTGGTGGGCGTGGCCCCAGAGCCTCCTCCCTCCAGGGACATGCGCACGCCCCCAGCCTGTCATGGCGCTTCAAGGCAGAAAACAGATCATTAGTACGAAAAATAAGTGTCCACGTGCCAGCACCTGGCAGGTAGCTCAGGGACCTTTGGCGGTTTCCTTTCAGACCCGTGTCTGGCAAGGTACGGCTTCTGTTCAGGGAATGAAAGCGGCCATCCGCCTCCCAGGTGACTGGTCTGGACCCTCCGGCCGCCCCAGCCTGGCTCCCGGGAGCTTTCTCATCCACGGCGATGAGCAAAGAACGCCGCCAGCCGCCCTTGCCTCACTACGGCTGACATCCGGGGCTACAGCAGCTCCGACTTTTCCCCTAATGGACAAACTACATGTTGTTGTAGTCCCTCTCTTTCTTCCTTTTCTCCCCAAACTGTTCTGAGTATTGATTTTCGTTCATTTTACACAATTCTTAATTGTCATCATTAGCTCTCTGTGCCACATCCCCCTGCTTAAAAACACCCTGTCAATTTCGTAGCATATTTATAGATTAATTTAAATGTGTTTTTAAATTTATGACTGCATACCTTTGGTGTGTTGGTAACATTAAAATACTTATGGTACAGAATTTTTTAATTAAAACTATTCATCAAAGAAAGTCCAGGTAGCGAGCATCTCCTTATTTGCGGTGGGGGTTCTGGCAGCCAGAGCCAGCAAAATAATAGGTCAATTAAAAAAAAATCTAAAGATAGAGTTCCCAAAGATCCAATTGTTTAATGAGCATTTGCCAGCCAATCTCCCCAAATTAAATTACCAACTTGTTTTTTTAGTTATGAGCATCAGGGCCGCTCGTGGCAGGGGCAGAGGGACAGGAGAAGCAGGGACGAGCTCCCGCCCAGGCTGCCTGGGCGCAGGGCTTGCTTCGTGGGGTCCGGCTGGCAGATCCGCGGAGACCCCGTCCTGGGAGGCGGGACCCGAAACCGCGGTCACGTCCGCATCTCCTTGTGCGCGGTGCCTTCGGTCTGCCCTGCAGCGCCCGCTCTCAGCCTCGCCCTGCAGGCCGCTCCTTGAGGGTCTCCTGCAGCTTAAAACGGACCTTAGGCCTCGCCAGGCAGAAGAAAATCCCTTCTGTGCTTTGCCCACCTGGGCCCCGAATTCACTTCGCCGAACCGTCAGCTCTCGGGACAGCGGGAGAACCGAGGGTGCCAGCCCTGCGTCCGTGGGTCCCCGGGCTGGTACTTCCCCACGGACGCTGCACAGAGCGCCACCCTGAGGAAGCAGGCGTGGAGTGCCTGTGGGTGCCTGGGATTAGGAAGTGCCAGACACCCCGGCGGGAAAGCTAAGTGGCTGCTGGGGCTCTGGGCTGAAGTCCTGGGCTCTCCCTCCAGGACGGGCTGGAAAGATACACTCGGTGCTTTCCGGCCTGGCCAGGAAGGTCAGAGTGTGTGCTCGGTGCTGGGTTTCCAGAGTCCGTCTGTCTTCCTGTCTTGCTCTGTGTGGAGTATGCCTTAATTTTTATTAATTTCCTCCTGTTTGCTGGCAGTTTAAAAAATAGCAGGTCACAGACCCCAGTTTGGGGGAATACATTTCACATTCCCTACACTTTAAAAATAACCTGTCCTGAAAGCCAAAGGGATGTTTTTCATCAGTTTACATATTTTATAATATTTTATGAATTTTTTTTCTGTTTCTTACTCCTTACAATTTTTAAATCCACCTTCTTGCTTAGATTGTGCCAGACCCAACCATATAAGAATGTTGCTTGCAAACAGGTTGGGTTTTTTAAATTAGGAAATTATTTGTGATACTTTGAACAGACATAAAAGAAATAAAAATGAGTGGTGCCCTATTATTATCTTTTACTTGTAGTACGCAGCCGGCTTTCGTAGTAGGAATTTTAGTGATAGGGCTAAATTTTGGCCCCTACGTAAACAGCTCTCACAATGAAACTCTTTTCAACATTAACGAGACCATGTGAAATTTATTTTGAATCAAATGCTAGAGAAATAAGCTTTTCTAAATGTGCCAGTGGGCTGGCTGGACACGGGGCATTTGAGAGGTTGCCCACAGGTCTGCTCAGGAGGCCGGGCCCTCGCGGGGCCACGTGGGAGCGGCCTCAGTTTAGACGTATGTGGGTCACGTGGCCCGTGGGAAAGCTTTTCCTGAACATGCTGCTACTCACTCCCCAATTTATGTCCAGTGCGAGCTTTTGTCAAAATGCCCCCCCCCCCACGCTGCCAGGGGGGCCAAGGCGGATGACGAGAGAGCGAGAGCGTGAGCTGAGGGGGCAGGGTAGCGCTGGAATGGGACCAGATCCTCCTTTCAGCCAACTTTGAATGCTAAATGAATCACTCAGATTTATATGGAGGCGGAAGCTGCACAAGGTCCACGTCAGGGCAAAATAGGGTTACAATTCAATAAAGCACGTGGCAATGCTTTATTGACTAATGAACCCTCCCTGCCGCCGACGGCTGTATTTTACTGAACAGACCGTGCCTGGCAATTACACTGTGAGGTCTGCTAAGGATGCGCCTGTCTTCCCCGGATCTGGAGGTGGGCTCGGCGCGGGCCGCTCCGGAGGAAGCCGGTTGCACACCTTCCCCGCGCCTTCTGGGGATAGAGGCCCGGCCCCGATAACAACAGTGCGGACAAGTCGGTGCCGCTGCTTTTTAATAAGCTGTTGTTATTGACTAACACCGGCCGCCGTGGGTGGGAGGACAAAGCCCGGGAGCCGGAGAGGGGCTGCGAGGCTCCCGCCAGAGAGCCTGCTAATGAGAGGCAGCGGAGTGGGATGCCGCCGCCGTCCTTTCTGCTCGCCCGCCCCGGAGCAGCGCTGCGCTGCTGGCTGGGGTGCCGCCGGCGGTCCATTCGGTCCCCGCCATCCCTCAGCCGTTTTGTTCGTGGGCCTATTACAGCATCGGGTACGGTGAGGGGTCGAGAGGAGGCACCGAGTGGCAGAGATGGGGGCCGCTGGCCAGTACCCAGGGCACTTTTTGCGTGCCCCGTCCGCAGGTGCCCTGACGCAGGAGCGCAGGCGTCCCGGTGCGGTCCCTCGCCCGCGTGCGCGCGCACGCTCGCTCACAGATGGACTGAGTCTCCGCCAAAGCGTCCTGTGCCTCTGACATTTCAGATGAACTTCGCTTGAGGAAATTGCAGCGGCACCGGGGCTGTTGTGCGACAGGACAGGCGCCAGAGGGGACTGAACCGGACGTCGCACCCTGCAGGCGGGCCCGCAGAGTGGGGGGGGGGGGCACGCTGCCGGGGCTCCCGCCTCGGTGAGCGGGCGGACGCTCCTCCTTCGGGTCTGCTGTGCGAGCGCGCGCGCGCAGGGGCAGACAGTGAAGCTCCCGCCCTGCTGGAGTGAAAGCGAGCGGCGGAGTGGTGCGTGGAGGATGGTTCCCTGCTAACATTTCTTAACCTAACAACACGTGCGGAATGCATTTGCGTGTGAATCCACGTGCGCACATGATCTAGAAAGGGCCACTAAGAACCATGAACGATGCGTGCTGATAGCATGTGGTGCCACCGTTGTGCCAGCCACTTTCCACACACTTCGCAAGTATTAACGCGTCCACAGTGCCGACACTAATGCTGTGGGGGCAGTTACCAGTCTGGTCTCCATCGGACAGAGGGGGAGAGGGAGGCACAGAGAGGGGAGGTCCGGCCCGAGCTCGCCTGGCAGAGGCGGCAGAGCGAGGCCCCCCCCCCCCGCCCCCCGGCCTCCGGCCCCCGGCCCCCGGCCCCCGTGTTCTAGGACCCGTGCACATGGCCCTCTGCTGTCAGCCTGCCGCCCTGGGGAGGGTCAGATGGGACGGGGTCCGGCCGGAGACCGGAGGACGCTTTCGGCTGGTCGCCTCAGCTCTTAACCGGCAGACGACGGCCTCTGTGTTTGTGAGTGAGTGTGCAGTGAGTCGTGTTCACACAAACTACGTAAGCCCGTCTGTGAGCGCCGCTGCGTGACGTCAGAGCCCGAGTCCCATTTTATGGTTCGATCTGTGTGCTAAAGACGTCCCTTTCCATGGTTGGAGAGCAGTGAGCGGAGCTGGGGCGGCTTCATTGTGAGGGAGGCCTCCTCTCCAAGGGCGGACCTCCTGCCGTGTGGTGGGGGGAGGCGGTCCCAGGGCCTGGGGCTGCCGAGCGCAGGACACACACCCAGGGGCCCTCGCTCCCCCCGCCCGGCACTACCGCCGACCTTGAACATCAGAGCAGACACGTCGGTCATGCTAACTTCGTATTGTTGATTTAAATGTTATTGGTTTTTAATATTTTTTACTTTAATTAGCTTCGTGGTGGTGGTTTTATTTACATTTAATTTGCAGACTTGCTTTGTTTTTGGTTCCGGAAGGCTCTGAGGCTCGGCTGCGCAAAATGGTGAGACGGGCAGCTGCTGCCCGGCCTGCACTTGCTGCCCCCCGTCCCCCGCGGGGCCCGCGTCCTCGGGGCAGCTCGCTCCCCGTCTTCTCTTTGCCCGCCCCCCCTCCTCCTCGGTGGCCCCAAGCCCCCACCCCGGTCAGTTGCTCCTGCAGGACGACCTCCGGACCCCAACTCCCATGCTTCACCTGACCTCTGATAGAATTTCAAAGTACAAACATGATGTGAATTGGGAAGCTCATTTATGCCAAAGAGTTAGTGGCTTGTGTTGGCGTAGGGCGCATTATCAGAAGGACACAGTGAATTCAGTAGGGGAAAAACCTATGGATGGGATTTCAGGCAACAGAAGACCTGAGGACTGTGGCGTCCACCTCTCCGTGTGTCGCCTTCACCCTCGGTGGCGATGGGTGGGAGGTCCTACCCCGGCACGGTGGCTGCTGATGTATTTCTGGGCTGTCCCGCTTCTACGAGAAGGGAATGTCTGGACAGGGGCGTGGAGGGGGAGTGTGGCTGAGGGACGTTCGAGCACGAAGGAACTTCGTCGCCTGGGTGTCCTGGCTTCCGCACCTCGGGCAGCCCTTCTGCACAGCGGGAAGTCTTAGGTGTGGCGGGGTCTGTGGCCACGTCCCGTCTCGTCTCTGGAAGTCTGGTCCCCAGCGACCACTGCAGGGTCCACACTGTGATCCCCAAAGGCCTCCAGCTCAGCGTCCATGAGGCCCGGTCACCTGCACTCGCTTCCTAGGGTGAGAGCTGGGAAGGACTCCGCCCGGTGTGGGGGGCTGACCCCCTCCCGCCAGCTGGGGCACCCTGCGAGCAGAGTTTCACCAAGGAGTCCTCTGCACGCACCAGGAGGCAGGCTGACCCGGGGCCGTGGGGCCGCGCGCGGCTGTGTGAGGGGACGGGCCGCCTTCAGACGCGAGCCTGGCACTGGGGACGTAACGGGGGGTGGTGACACTCGGAGGGGGACAAACCACGGACAGTATGCAGTCACTCATCTGTGACAGACATAGCGGGGGTGATTGTCACTTAATGGGTAGCCCATGGCTACTTAAACGTTACTAACACACACGGCAAAGCTGCTTTTTTCCTCATGCCTTCGGCACACCCTGCACGAAGGGGTTCGGGAGAGGCTCCTGCGTGTGGAAATGAGGACCGAGCTGGGAGCAGTGCACTGCAGTGGACCGAGAAGGCTGGGCCACCGCTCCCTGGAGTCCCTGCGGCGTGTCGGTTTACAGGGCTCGGGCGGCGTGGGACACAGTGGCCGACGTCCTGCGGACGGACGGACAGCCAGCGCGGCCAAGGTACCGGCGCTGCGCTGCCCATCCCCACCCCGACCCCAACGCGGCAGCTCTCCCCGGGCGGGCGCCACAGCGGGCTCGCCGGGCAGTCCCGGGCAGCGCGGTGGGCCCGCGGCGGGGAGCTCTGAGCCCTTTCCGCTCGGCCGCATTTGACTCTGGAGCAGGCCCCGCTCGCCCGGGCGGGACGGGCGCGGTGGGCCTGCACGCAGCTCCTTCGGGACCAGCTTGCCCGCTGCCGGGAAGGTCAGCAGCGGGCGCCTCTCGGCCGAACTCCCCGACTACGGCAGTGTCCAGCTGGCGCGTCCCGACGGGCGTGTCGCGGTGTGCCGCGAGAATCTTGGCAACACGCAACCCCTGACTTTCCAGTCGGCAGCGCTGATCGCTTTCCCCTGAGATCGTCGGATAAAAACGCGACGGCGGCCAACACAACCACAGCCGTTCATTGTGACTGGATCAAAATCGTACCTTTTTTTGTCAGGTTGGCCAAAAATGTAACGTGTTTTGGGTGTGCTGCTGACTTTTAGTAACCAGTTTCTGTGTGCCGTGAGATGAAAAAGGTCGCTTCCGTACAACCTTTGCCTTCCGCCGAAGCGAGCGGCGTCCCCAGGGTCACTCGCAGCCCGCCGGTCCCGGGAGGTGTGCCCGCTGGGGCTTCCTGCCCGACCTGCTGCCGCAGACGGCTTTGTAGAGAGAAGGAACGGCAACTCTTAAACCCGCATTGTTTGGGAAGCCCCTTGCCGCCTGCCGGTTCCTCTCCCCCCACTCCCCGCACCCCCCGACCACGGGGAGGCAGGTGGGATGGGCTCGGCTGCTTCATTTCACCGAAGGGATCCCTGGGCCCCGGGAAAGGCCGCGCCCCAGCAAGAGCCCCCCAGCGAGGGGCGGCCCCGGGGCTCCCCCGCCGCCCTGCAGCACGCGGCCAGAGGTCCCGGACGCCGGGTGGGGGCGCCCACGCCGCTGCCCGTGCTGTGCAGGGCCTGTGCGCCCGTGAGCGGCCGCCCTGACCCCGCTCGTGCTGACTTGGACGAGGCTCCGACCGCCCGAGGGACCTGGGGACTCCCCGCCAGCACGAGTCAGTCGCGCCTCGCCGGCCCCCCGCCTTTTGCCTGCACCCGCCTTGCTTCCTCCCTCTCTTCCAGTTTCCGCTCCCTCACCCTTCAGCCTGCGCTGTTTCCTGGCTCCCGTTTCTGGCTCTTGCTGAGACCAGACCGGTCCACCAGAAACCAGCCCGCTCCCTGCCGGCCGGCACCTGCCGCTGCCCGCCCCCGGGCCCCACGGCCCTCCCTCAGAGGACGTGGGCGCAGCGCATCTTTTCACGCTCTGTGGGGCCCGAGTGCTCACGCCAGCCCAGCAGACTGGGGCCAGGACACGGGAGCTACCTGGTGTGAGGCAGAGGCCGGCGCCCTCCATGGGTTTGTGAGAGGGTGGGTTCCGCCCCCTCTCCAGTGCGCGGGGGCAGGGTCCTCGGCTCCGGGAGTCAGGGAACAGAGCCTCATGCGGGTGGAAGGTGGTATGGGGCTCATTGCAACTCTGGGTTCTGTGATCCGAGGCTCGAGGGGTGCCCCTTCGAAACCGGATGGTGGTCCACTCATCGAAGCCTCCTGGGGATGCCAGTTGGCTGGGGGCAGGGAGCATCAGCGCCGCCCACGTAGCCACAGGGCGGTGGACGCAGGCTGGGGTGCGTCGTGGTGCCACGGAGGGGAGTGGGCTTCGGAGGTGGAGACAGACGCATCTTGACAGAGAAGAGGGAGAAAGAAGGTGTTATTACAGAAAGGGGGGGGCAGTGGGTTTGAGGTCAGAGGCCTGCACCGTGGTGCCGGCCGGCAAACCCGCATCCCTCCACCCCGCCCTTCCTCCATCTGGAAAGCGAGGGTGGCGGCCCCGTCTGTCCCGCCTCTGGGGCGTTTCAGGGATGCAGCGGGTCCAGGTGTGCGAGACCCCGCGTGTGCAGGGGTGCTCGGCACAGGTGTGCACAGGTGCGCACGGTGACCGAATCCCCAGGAGTGCCCCTGATGACCGAGGGGTGCTCTCCTGGGCTTGCGCCAGAGGAAGCGTGGGGCCTCGCGCCTTTCCTGCCCCTCGCTGTCCTTGTCACGCTGGGCTCCTCTCAGGCACGCCCCCAGGCCGCACCTCCACAGCACCCACAGGCCGCACCTCCACAGCACCCACAGGGCCCTTGCCTGGAGGGGAGGGGCGGTGCTCGGCCCCGACCGCCCTCTCAGCTGCCTGTGTCCCGTCCTCGGTCATCGTCACCCTGCTCTCCTTTTTCAGGTCTGTTTCTTTTCAGAACCTACACGGAGCAGAGGCAGCCCCGGCTGGCTTCCACCTCTCTCCTGCAGAGTAGCTTGTTTTATGACTTTGTTTGAAAAACTATTGGCTTAGGGCGAAATAACACAGATGTCTTTGCCTCACAGGAGAACCATGAATTGCCACTTCTCTCTCCTCGGTGACAGCTCGATTACCTTCCACGGGTAGTCTCTCACTGGGTCCCGGGCGAGCAGGGAAAAAAGGACGTCTCTCCGCAGGGGCCCCTTCCGATAGGGCAACTGGATCGATAGCTCCGGCGCCCGCCGTCCCTTGTTGAGCCCTCGTGGGCTGCGGAGTCAGCCCTGCCAGCAGCCTCTGGGCGTGGGGGACAGCAATGTCCACCCCCAGGGGACTGCTAAAGCCATCACAAAAGAAATCTTTTCTCGAGTGGGTCCTGCCGGTGTGGCCTGATGGGCGGCGCTCCAGGGGCAGGGAACCTTCGTGGGCTGTCCTAACTAAATCGTCACCCGCCTGACCTCATCTTGACACCTTCCGAACATGCACAGAGAACCGTCAACACTGTGTGCGGAGCCGGGGGCTCCATCAGCCCGTCCCGCGAACGTCGGCTGGGAGCGAGGCGGGAGCGGAGGCAGATTCACACGCGTGGCACGGCGGCGGTGGCAGAGGCAGCTGTCGTGTGCGCGTGCAGAGCTCGTCCTGCTCAGCGTGTCACGCTGTCATGCTGCCTCTTTCCTGGGTGTGAAGTGCTAAGGTGTGAGTTTAATTAGCATAGAACAAAATTCCTTACTCTCTAATAATAACACCTTGAATTTTTATGTTCCTTGCTCTCCGAGGAGCTCAAAGCATCAAAGAGACACACTTTTTCGTCTTGTCTCATGGCGCCCCAGAGACAGGAACCGCAATGCCACCCTGCAGAGAGGGGAGCCACGGCACGGGCCCTCTGTGGATCCTGAAGGCCACGGAGCCTCCCAGCGGCCTCCTGACCGGACGGTCTGTGCAGGGCGCACGGGCTTGAAGGCCTCGAGGAGAAGGGCAGCAGGACTAAGGGGGGACTGTGACACAAGCAAGTGCCTGCGGATGACTCCGCGGCGAGCCCTGTACACCGAGCGAGCGGACCAGCCGCACACTGAGGGGCGGGTGGGACGGGGCCTGGATAGACAGGGGCGGGGAGGGGCGGCCACCTAGACGTGGGCTGCTTCCCTAGCTCCAGGACGTGTGCATGCCCAAGAATGCAAACCCAGCCCCGCTAAGTCTTTTAATATTTGTATGTAAGAATGTCGGCCCCCCTAAAAAAAGAAAAACGGCCCCCCTTGCTTGCCTATACCTCATACGGCCCCTGGTTGGCACGGCCCCTTGGTGCCCAGTCTGTGGTCTAGACGAAGGCACCGGTTTGTGCGTGATGGATCAGGGTGGGCTGAAAAACACGCTGGTTTGTGGGAACAGGTGGAGGCTGTACTCCAACTCGAACGTGAGATGACAGGTCCCTGAATCAGGAGCGTGGCAGGACCTGGAGAGAAAGAAACGGAGCCCAAAGCAGTGGGGACCACACGGCCAACCTGTGGGGTCCGTCGATGAAGGGTCTGGTTAGAGATTGCGGGGTCAGGAGGGCGGTGGTGGCTTCGGTGAGGACGGGAAGGCTGAGGGAGCTTGTCCTCGGGGTGTGACCCTGGGAAGAGTGGGGAAGAGGTTTCGGCGCCCTGTGCTCCAGGTGCAAACGAGACGGACAGGTAGGATGTGCTGTGGCCGGCGTGAGCGTGTCGGCATCCGCCCTCGGGGGGCAGCCCTGGGTGCGGAGGAGGCGTCTTGGGGCAGGAGGGACCTGCGCTGCGGAGGCGCAGACGGGGCAGAGGCGGAAGCTCGATGCTGAGGCCGGCAGGGCGTCCTCAGTCTCAGGCTGAGGGGGGAGGGGAGCAGGAGGAGAGACAGCTGCGGGGGGCGGGAGAGGGCAGAGCGGTCGGTGAGGATGCGCTCGGAGGGCCGCGCAGCCGCGGGCTGGACTGGGATCTCGGTCTGGGGCCCTGACCCCTTCCCTGCAGGGGCGGAGACACAGCCTGCCGGGCCTCTGCAGAGGATGGAGTGGGTGTCCCAGGGGTGTGTCGGAGGCCCTGGGAACAGGCAGGTGGCGAGCTGGGTGAGGTGGCCCCAGCTGCTGAGGACCCCTCGGGCCTGGGCGCACAGCCTAACGCGAGAAGGCTGCTGAGCGATGCGGCAGGGCAGCGCTCTCTCTGCCCCGGGCCTCTTGCTGACATCGATGAAGCTTCTCCAGACACACGGGCAACGGTCCTCTGCTGGGATGAGGAGGGACCACGGCTATTAGCGCTCGTGGCGAGGGGAGCCTCCTGCCTTTACCGAGGTGTGTGCTTTCTGGGGACTGTGAATTAATGTACCTGGAACGGTGCGAGCATCTCCAGCTTTTGTGGCCTACCTGGAAGTCTATTCCAGGGCTCCCAGGAGCCACCTGGCCGAAGTTCCACTTGGATCGGAGTTTGCCACTAAATGCAGTGAGGAGCCCGGGCCATTTATCACAGTGAATCAGGCGCCTGTGTCTGGGAGGAAATGGTCAGTGGTCCAAATCGGAGCTGAGTGTCCCTGCCAGGAGCCGAGTGGGGCTAGCCCTGCTGGGTTTCTGGGCTGAGTTGTTATCCCTTTGTAGAAACGAATGCCATTCATTCATCTTCACTTCTGGATCCGATCCACGAGGCAGTGAATTTCACTGATCTGCATATTCGCTCGCTCGCTGATTAAACGTTTACTGAACTCTCACTCTGTGCCTTTTCCAGGTACTGTAATCAGGTAACATTCCGATCTCACCTTCTAGTGGGGAAGGCGAACATACAGCAGAGACTCAGGGATTTCAGAACGTGATAAATTCCGAGGAGAAAATAAAAAGAGGTTGAAGTGATGGAGTAACTGAGCTCCTCGAGACAGTGGTCAGGGAAGGCCCCTCCGAGGAGGTGGCAGCTGAGTGGATGACCCCGCCCGGAGTGGGAGGTTTGGAGGAGATCATTCCAGGAAGAGCTCGGAGCAGGGGCCTTGTCTGCGAGGGAGGAGGGAGCCTGGATGTGTGGGGACCGGCGGGAGCGCCCTTTGACTAGAACTCGGCGGACGAGGTGGTGCCAGTAGACGATGGTTTGGAAGGGAGGCCGGCGCCAGGCGCCACGGACACGATGGGCCAGGGCGAGGGTCCGGGCGGGCAGTGTGGTTGTGGCGGGCGCACTGGGGGGCTTCGCGTACCAACGCGGTGTTTCAGCCGGGGTGGGGGAGGTTGAGCTGCAGTAACAAGCAACTCTAAAACCTCAGCAACTTAAAGTAAACGGACTGCCGCTCCTTTGGCCCAGCCCTGCCCACTCCGCCGCGGCCTGGAAACCGACCCTCAGCCTTCCCCTCCGCGGGCTCTGTTTTCAAGAGCAGCTGAACTGAAAAGAACCCTGACTGCGGGGCCTTCTCTGGGACGCCAGAGTGGGTTCACGCACGTGTGACGGTGTGGCCGGGGCCCCGCCCAGTCTGCGCAGGCCCCCAGCTGCTCGGAGATGGACACCGCCAGCTGGCCAGCTGCCTGCACGGGGAAGCGACCCCAGGTTCCCGCACCTTCCTGTTCGAAAGGACAGAGAGACGTCCGTTGACCCAGCTGTCCGAGACTATTCGGTAAAGCCCGAAAGGTGTTCGGGTCGTAAAGATAACTCCGACTGCGGAGTCCACGACTTTCCGGAAGCGGAAAGGCCCGCCTGGGTCTGTGCCGTGGACACTGAGCACAGGCACGCGACTAGCATGTCCAGAGAACCTGCCGGTGCAGGGCACCGTGCCCGGTGCTGGGCTCCAGGACCGAGTGTCCAGCGTCCGCCCTGGGTGCGGCCCACGGTGCACCGTCAGCCTCAGTGGGGGGCCTCTGCTACGGCAGCAGACACGCCAAGAGGTGCCACGTGAGAGGAGCTTCTGTTAGGCTGCCGTGCTGGCCCAAGAGGAACCGAGGCAGCCGTGTCTGGGGAGCGAGGTGGGGAAACAGGGGGCAGACGTCGGGGGCTGCGCGGAGGGAGAACATGGCCGCCTAAGCCTGTGGGTTAAGTAGGCAGACAAGGAGGGGTCCGGGTCCCGAGAACCACAGGCACGGGCCTGGAGATAGGACAAAACCCAGCAGGTCTAGGGAACTGGGTGAGGTCACTGTTTCTGCAGCAGGTCAGGTGGCGTGGGCGGCAAACGGTGACTCAGCCCCCAGGGAGGCGGGCGAGTCCCTTGAGGAGGTCGGTGGACACACGTCAGGCCCAGCCGACCGTGCAGCAGTGACGACCCCGCGAGCCGTGAGGCCGCGCTTGCCTTGAGGAGGGGGCTCGTCGGCCCGCGCAGAAGGCGTGTTGGAAGGTGTGCTGGAGGCCGCAGCAGGGAAGCCATCGTATGGATCGAGTTGGAGGAAGTGGAGGTGGGGACCCGGGCTGCGGCGCGGGGAGTGGCGAGAGCAGGCGGGCGTGGGAACCACGGCGACCCAGGGACCGATCAGGCCGTGGCTGGGCTGAAGAGGGGTGGCGGAGAGCCCAAGCAGGGGGGCGGCGAGAGCAGGGCCCGCCTGGCCTCGTAGCTCCTCCTGAGGTAGCATCAAGATCAGAGGCCCAGAATATTCAGATTTCAAGTCTTTTTCCAGCCGAAGCTTGCATGTGGACTATGTAAAGTGAAAAGGTAAAGAAGTAAGATCACAATGAAAACGCATATTTTATAGAAAGACCGTGAGAAGTAAGTCCAGGAAAGGGATGGCCAGAAATGTAGCAAAAAAAAAAAAAAAAAAAATTGCCTTGAACCTTGGTTCTGCCCCAGGTTTGCAGACAAATCCCGGAAACCGAGAACGTAAGGGCATCTTGTCTGCAAACGTACGGGCTTCGGGGGACTCGTGCTCACGAGGTGGAGGGAGCAGCGGGTCAGAGCGCGCAGAGCAGGGAGTGGGGACGAGCACTCGTGGACCGTCCTTTCAGAAGCTCGGCTAGCTGTGAGGGCAAGAAGGTGCTTAGGGCTTCGGAGAATTTTTTTGGTCATCTTGGGAGAGACTTAAATGTGCCTAATTGCAGGAAGGCGGGAGCAGGGAGAGAAGACGGCAGGGGATGTTGGAAATGCAGGGAGAAGGCGAAGGCATGAAGTCGCAGCACCAGGCGGGGGACTGGGGGAAGCACGGCGAGGCCAACCTCCCTACGCGGGGCAGACGCGTCTCCACCGTGAGGGAGGGGGCACGGGTGGGCGGGCGCTTGGAGCACCGCGGGGAAGTTGTGGGCTGACCGTCAGGACGGTTCTCCGCCGTGCGGAAGGCAGGCCGGCCGGGCGGAGCCTGCAGACCCAGGGCTTCGGGGCCTCCAGCCCGGGGAAAGGCGGCGATTTTCCTCCTGCCCGCGCAGAGCGGAGGTGCGGAAGGGGGAGGACGGGCCCCCTTGGGACGGGTTTTTTTCCTGGGGGGGCGGTGGACGACAGAAGGAGAGGTGGCAGGCAGGGAGCCGAGGCGCGCGGAGGCTGGATGGAGCGACAGAGGCGGGTGGTGCGGCTGGGAGGAAGATGGACTCGGCGTCCTGGGCCCGGGAGTGCCAGGGACGCAGAGGGCAAGGTACGGAACTAGGGAATCTGCAAGAGAGACAGGCCGGGACCCTGGACCTGAGGGGGGGTGCTCCCAGCGTACGTGTGAGATGGAGGGGGTCCAAGTTTCTGGGGGTGACCAGCCCCCGCCCCCTGGATGGACGGAGCAGGGTGAGAGGCAGGTCACTGGACTTCAGCAGGTGAATCGGTCACCCGTGAGGCATCGGTGACGGGTGATCCGCGTTAAGGCTGGGGCGGCCCGCAGCGACGACCCCGGGTGGAGGGCAGGGGAGACGCCGTCCCAGTTCTCACGTTGTCCGGCGGGAGAGGAGTGCCCGCCAAACGGGCGAATGCCGGGCCGACGGGGGGCGGGCAGCACAGCCCGATGGCGCTCACCTTCAGGTGCGGAGGCAGAAATGGCGCGCACCCTGGGAGGCTGACGTGCGCGAGGCCTGGGAGGGTGGACCGTTGCCAGCACACAGGCGTGCGGGGGAGCGCGTCGCGGAGGCCGCAGCTTCCGCAGCAGCAGAACCGGACGCTGAGGACAGAGGCAGACTTGGGGAGCAGGGTTCCCGCAGAACGGCTTGAGAGGGAGGGGGACCCAAAGGAGGCGGCTGGGGAGAAGCAGGTATAGCGCCTTGGGCGGAGGAGCCGGGGCTACCTGACGGGGGTCGGGGAGAGCGGGGGCGGGGCCTGGTGCGGTCAGCGTGTGCCCTAGAGGCTCCCACGAGCCAGGGACACGCGTGCGTGCCCTGAAAGCCAGTCGGCAGGCGGCGGCGAGTCCATGCCCGCTGGTGAGCCGTGGGTTGTCGGCTCATCAGATTCTTGCGAGGTGTTGGAAAAGCTTAGGGACCCAGGCGCAGGGCCGTTCTCCCAGGGGGCTCTCCGTCTCCAGGGAGGGCGGGCTCACCCTGGGATCGTAGAACGTCCCCGACAGCTGTGTCTGTGAGCCTCGAACCTGCCTGCTGTCAATCCAATCCTCTGCCAGGAGACTCTGTCTCCATCACCTAATGGGTAAATGATTTTCCCCCTCAAATTAGGATTTGACAGAGTAATTGTAAAATTGGTATTTTGCTTAAAAATCCTTTCTTCGAGCTCATAAAATGACATTAAAGAGAAAATTTCTCAGCAGAGACTTTTATAAGATGGAGCTTATTGAACTGTATTTAAACATATCGAATGTCTATAAATTATCACCGGTAAAAGGAAAAAAGGACAATTGTTCTATTTTCAAGAGGTTTCAGTGACTTCCACACCGCAAGACCTCAGGGCCTCATCAATTCAAATGGTGGGCGATCGGATGGGAGGTCTCTGAGGACGAGGCGTCTCACCCTCGGGAGAGGAAGGCACAGCCCACGGGCTGCGTGTTCCAGTCCCTGGGGACTGAGATGAAAAACAACAGCCAACTTAAAGCGTCACCTCAGGACTCCTTGTTTCTCTAACCGGCACCCCGACGTCCTGGTTCCTAACGTGGAGTCTGGTGCACGATACTCCTGGCAAAGTGTCTGATGAACCAAGTCCAGTTTTCAAGTGGCAGATTAGAGTTCAGCACAAGAAGGTCACTAGAGCAATCGCTGGGAAAAGGGTGACCGCGACTAGTAGGTGGACGGAATGGCCCGTTGGCTGATGGCGCTGTGCAGGGAGGAAGGGCGCCCCTCACCTCCACCCCCCACTCCAGGTGGCCCAGGGAAGCAGCGGGGCCAGGTCCAATCACGTTCCTTCTCTGGGGCTGGGGCTTCCCTCCCCGTGTCATTCCCTGAGGCAGACCCGTCCTCTACCCTTCGTCTGTCCCACCTGTCCACGCGCAGGGCTCCCTCCCGGCTGCTCCGTGAAGAGCACATGGACCGATGGGTGGAGGGACGGAGCGGGGGAGGCTGAAGGAAGGATGTGAGAAGAAAGGAAAGGAGACACTTATTTCTGAAACCCTGTCGCCTTGGCCTCAGTGCCAGTCTGCAGTGCCCAGGAAAAGAGGCTCGCACGGCCCTGGGAGGCTGTGGCTCCCCGTGAAGTGCCCACCAGCGCCCACGGGCTCAGCTCGGAAAGAGGAGGTCCCTCGGTGTATCGAGGTCCAGGCGGTGAAGGAAGAGACTCTTTCTCCCTTCCGCCTCTCCAGTGTGGATGCAGAGAATCCAGACCTGCTCGCCACGTCTCAGAGTCCGGGACAGGCCCACGGGGCGAAGCCACCGCGTCGTGGTCGTCGCCCTCGCTGTACGCCCTCTCCTCCGGACGCCGCAGACATCGAATCTAAGACGCGCTAAAATGCCGGGTGAAGAAGGAAGTCCCAGAACCTCCGGCTGCTCGGTTCTCTCCGTTGCCACCGCGAAGGCACACGGCGAAGGCTCAGCCCGCTTTCCAGGTGTGCAGCGGGTCACGAGGCAAGTCAGGGAGGTTGGGGACTCTGAGGTTCCAGGGCCCATGCCCCGTCCCCCTGCCCCGTCCGCTCGCCTCCCCTTCCTCCCGTGCGCCTCGCTTCCCCGAGTCCCTCACCCAGGGCGAGGTCCCTCGTTCAGAAAGGAAGGGCCTCCGCGCCGACCCTGGGGGTCTCATCCTCCCTCCACGCCTCCCCAAAGGCGCCTCCCCCTCTGCCGGCCAGACGTGTGCAAACGGCGCTGGCAGTCCCACCTTCCCTGGCACCGACGAGGAAGTGACTGCAAGCCTGACAGTCTATCACCACCAGGGAGTGACAATTTAAAAAAGAAAAGATTCCAGTTATGAGTGTAAGTTTAAAAATGTAACTAAAAGCCTTCATCAAAGTTTAAAGAGCTTCTTGCGCTTTTAGCATTTGCTTATTCTGATTTATTGACAATGACACACCTAGGAACAGTCGTCTCCGCGGCGGCGGCGGCGGAGTAATGGACTTTAGAGCGAGCGCGGCGCGGGGGGAGGCAAAGAAGGCGCAGCTCGCGGCGGAGAGGCCGCTGATTACAGCCCACTAATTTGTTATGCACTCCGGCAAATCAGCGGTGATTCACATGACAAATAAGGAGAAAAAATTAACAGCTGTCATGTTGTGATGTGTTAATTTCCTGACAGTCTCTGCACTGAAGCCAATTACTGATTTAAGGGCAGGGAGAGGGAGCCCTGTTCAAGCTTCTAATTAGGCTTCTTCAAGACTAAAAGGATAAAAGCAAAAATAAGAGCAAGAGAACGAGGCAGGTAGCTGGGCTCCACAAAGCTCACATGCTTTTAAAGCCCCAGTTAAATAGCTTTAAGCTTAAGTGTGTTTAAGATAAGAATTTAGAAACATTTATTCACTTTTATCCCTGACCTGGTGGTTTAGGCTTTTGTGGCGTAATTGGGAGTGGAGCAGGGCCCGGCACGCTTGTTACCCTCTTTCTGCTCGCGTCCAGCCTCTCAGACTTGATCTGCGAATAACACCGATATTTAGCTGCGTCGACAACCGTCACCGTGGAAGACAAAGGGTGGTGGGCCCTCTTCCCGCTTCCTGCTCGCGGGTCGTGCAGAATCCCACCCATTTCTCGGCTGCGCCTCGGTGGCACTGAGTGACCCTGCTGGGCCCGAAAGAGAGGGCCCAGCGTGGGTGTTCTCGGTGCTTAGACGTGAAGGCGACCTCCCCGTAGACCAAAGGGAAGGAAGGAGCTGTTGGCTCGACCTTCACTTCTTCCAAAATACGGCCTTGCCTGGCTCCAGTGACCGGATTTGGCGTAAGCACTGGTTCGGTTACAGAGAACATGAGCAGCTCTTCCCCGGGGACCTGAAGGGCCTCTCACGGGGAGTTCTGGGGTGTTGGCTGGCGGGAGAGTCATCCTTAACCCTTCCAGACACACTGGGGCTTCAGCCAAGTGCCCCGGGGCAGAAGCCCCTCCTTGTCACGGTGGTCCCCTCTGAAACCTGGGACCCGGAGGGGCCGAGAGCCTCCAAGCGTGATCCCTTTTGATGTTGCCTTCCAATGTGTCCCCCACTCTTTTCTAGGGCTTGTTGAGATCAAAGGCTCCTTGTGAAAGTTATTTTTCAGTCCTTGGAAAACGGCAGCGTCACAGACTGATGGCGTCTTCCCTGTGGCTTCCCCGGAAGGGCCGTCTCCTCTGATGGAAGCTGTGTTTCCCAGTGTTCACGGTTTATTTCCTCGTCGGGGAAATCCGTGGGGATTCTTTGGTTGCTCTTGACAGAAAGAAGGAAAGGAAAGGAAAGGAAAGGGTGGGAAAACGAAAGGAAGGCCGGAGGAAAGGGAGGGGGGTGGGAAGCCAAACTTAAGTGGCTACAGTAAACAGGAAACTTTCTGGTCACAAACTGGAGTCTAAAATGCTTGTGTTTTGAGGAGTGGACAATGGTGGTAGCTGCACACAGAGCCTCAGATAGGAGCCACGGGCTTGGAATTATAGCCTTAGCCCCTGGCCCAGCCTTCTCGAGCGGGCCGCCTTTTCAGATGGGCTTGCCCTCTGGCCACGAGGAAGCCCCCTGCACGTCAGAGTTTGGTTAAAGAGGAGAAGCAGACCTTTCTCCGAAGTGCAAGTCCCGAGTGCTCTGGCTGGCACGTGAGTTTGTTCGGACGCAGGCTGGCTGGCGGGTTTGGGCAGGGTCCCGGGCCCACCACAGGGCTGGCGGACGGGTGCACTCCAGCACGGAGCCGGAGGAGGGTGGGTTTGCCCCAGAAGCAGGAATGAGTGCCCGAGGGGCCCCAAGTGGTCCCAGAAGGACATCTTCTCGGAGCGCTAGGTCGGCGTCGGCGGTAGCTCATTTCCTCGTGCTGGGATGTTGCTAAAGTGATGTTCTCTCACTTTGTAAAGGAGCGAGGGGTGGTGGGCACAGTGTGTCCGCAGCTGTGTTTCCAGCGGCTCCCCCGTCTGCAGCACTGAGCCTGGAGTTCAGGCGCCGAGCAGGGCCCCCTGTGTAGCGCGGCTTTCTTTCCGGAGAGATTTCTCCCGTGTCTGGGCTCAGAACCGGCCCTAACCTGGAGGCCCTGCCACGGCCCCTGTGATGCAGGGCCGCTCAGGGGCCCGTGCAGCCCCCGCTGAGGTCACGCCAGCTCCGCGCCTGGGAGCGCCGCCCCCTGCTGCCGCGCGTCTGGGCCCAGGGTCCATGCATCATTGCTGCAGGGAAGGAAGCACTCAGGCGCTGCCCAGCGAGGGCAAACAGGCCCCCAGGGCCCCGCTTCCTCCCGGTGGCGCCCTGCTCTCAGGCAGGTGTTCTGATTAAAAGGCTCCAATAGTTCATTTCATTAGGAGTCACTGTAGGCACTGCCTGAGACAACAAGGACCCTTCGGCATCGATTTTGTTGGCGACTGCAACCCCAAACTTGAAGGGACGGCTAAAAGGTAATTCGCTCTCCACGCTTTGCTCAATCCTGACCCATTATCAATTGAGTTGAAATATGTCAGCGCTGGGGGATGCGGAGCATTATTTCTCAGGAGGCTCCGGTGAGTGAAGAACACTCGTGCACTTACCCACCGAGTGCTGTCCAGCCGACTCACGATTCATCCGTCCCTGCGGTGCCCGTCATCTGCCCCGCAGTATTCTCCGGGAGAGCGCCACGTCCCCGGGGAGCGCCGTGCTGGCCCCCGGGAGCAGAGGTCACCTGCGGCGCGGGCGGGTCTGCTGTCAGCCCCGTGGGGCCCCGAGGAGCCCGTACGCCAGGCGGGAGACCTTGCCGGTCGTCCGCGGTTCCCGGGTGGGAAGCACAGCCCCCGGCATCCTCCGAGAGGCAGCAGGCTGGTTCTAACCGAAGACGAGGGTGTGACGAGGGTGTGGGAGGCAGAGGCGGGGCTGAAGCAGGAGAGCCCTGAGAAACCTGGGGCGGGGGGGTGGGGCGCAGGTGGGTTCTGGCTCTGGGAAACCAGCAGGATCTCACCAGGCTGGAAAACTGGGAGCGGGTGGGTGAGAATGAGGGAGAGCGTGAGCTGTGTGCTTTGGGGCTGCGCACCCCAGACCATTTGCTAAGCGCTCCTGTCTGTGGCCTGGAATTCGACAGACTGCCTCCCCTGGGCTTCCCAGCTCCTGCAGGGGGTCGAGGACCCGAGGGACGCCCTCTCTGCCGCCTTGCCCCGCCTCCTCCTCTTCCTCGCCCCCCTCTGCGCTGCCCCTGTGTTCTTCTGTCTGCCTCGTCTCCCTCCGTCTCCCCCTCTCCCCCTCTCCCTGCTTGCCTCCCTTTTGCTGTGAGCGTTGCTGCCTCTGTTCATCCTTGGGGGACTGGAGTCTCCACGCAGGGGTTGCAGGAGGCTTGAGGAGGGTGGTGAGGAAAGCCCCCAGAGCAAGCAAAGCAAACCTAAACTAGCAGGTCACCCAGACGGGCCAGGCAGAAGTAGGGGGTGGAGTCTGTCCCCAAAGGCCTCCGGCTACGCCCTTCCCTTGGCCCCGACTTTCCATCCACACCCACTCTTGCCCTCATGTCATTGGCTTGTGACGAAGACTCTTGCATCATTGCAGGCCGGGCGACAGCTCTGTGACCCCAGCAAAGCCCGAGCGTGAAGGCCACGTTCTTTGGCCTGGGTCCGCTTTTCCACCCAAAGACTTCCAAGGCAACTTTTTTCTGTCCCCCTCCAGAGGCGCCTGCAGATGGCTCCGTGCCGAGGCAGCGGCTGCGAGTGGGAGGCGTGGCTTCCTGGAGTGAGTGCGGCCACCTCGGCCCCCTGCTCCCTGCTGGGCCGGCCGAGTGCGGTCAGTGCCGCTCTGGGGCCGCAGCGAGTTGTGCCGGGGGCGCAGCCTCGGAGGAGAGGTGCTGTGCCGCTCCCGACTTTCGGGTGGCGGGCGGCCGGTGCTGAAAGACGCGTGGAGATGGCAGGTGTCCCGAGGGCCTTCTCTGCAACATTCAGGAGCAGGAACAGGCCAGACCAGGAGCCGCAGGCCCGGCGCGTGTGTGCGGGAGAGACACAGACAGACACGCGGCTCGCCTCGCCGTGGCGGACACCAGGCCCTTTTGTTTGGGCACTGGTGCGTGGGGCTCCTCTCAGTTCACAGAGGAGCAGACCGGGCCTCGCTGGGTGTCTGGCAGCACTGCCCCGAGGCGGCTGCAAGTGACCCGGGGGGTTCAGTGGCGTGGCAGAGGGAGGGGGCTGCTCAGAGAGCAGGGGTGTCTGAGGGGATGCGCTGTCGCTGCCCCGAAAGACCCCCGGACCCCGAGGTCGGCAGCAGGAGGAGGCCGCCCTGGCTCTCACCGGGCAGGTTCCGACGCGGAACGCGGCGAGTCTGGGCGGCCTCGGGAACAGGGGAGACGTCGCTGGTAGAGGCGGGCGCTCCTCCGTGCCGTGCAGGTGGCCTCGGCCTCGTCCAACGGTCAAAGGCGATGGCGACCCCGAGGAGCTTCAGACGTTTCCTCGCACTGCGTCCGAACCAGGCGCTGACGGCAGACGGAGCCGGCTCGAACCCTGGCCCTCGGGCTCACACAGCCACAGCAGGTCCGGCACGCTCTGGGCACCGCCTTCTCGCAGACACGGAGCGGGCAAGTGACAGTCCCTCTGAGAAGCGCTGCTGGGGTGGAGGAAGGCGTGGCTGTGCCCGGTGCGCAGGGCGGGTGGTTGAGCCCCAACTTGACCTCCACTGGGAAGCAAGCCCCTTCTCTCAGGATCACCCTCGTGCCTGCAACATGGGTGCAGCGGGCCCAGGCTGCTGGCCTGTGGGGCGGCTCTGAAGGTGGCCGGGGGGGCGGGGGAGAGGGAGAGAGGGAGAGCGCGAGCGGAGAAGGGCTGAGCCTCGGGCCGGGGGCGGGGACGGCCGACCTGTGCACAGCCAGGCGTCTCGGGGCCAGCAGCTGGGCCAGCCCGGCCGCAGGCCGGTCACCAGGCAGGCCTCCCAGCGCCCCTGTTGCCAGGCCGTCCCCTTTCGTCAAGCCTCAAGGGCAGCAGGGGGAGGGGAGCGCATTTTAATTTAACAGCGAGAATAATTCACGTGCTTATAATGAAATGCGACAAGCAGAACATAACAAGTAAATACACCACAAACTATGCTGCAAGCCTCTAAGGTAACAGAAAATAACTAGTTTTAGTTGCTTTTTAAAAAAAATCTATTATGAGGAATGTCAAGGATTTGACAACAGAGTATTTAATAAAAAATACTATAATTTGTGTTTAAGCGATAGCAATAGATATTACATTCATTTTATTTCTACCCAAGGAGACAGGTTTGGGCTTTCTCTCGGGAATCAGGAAACAGAAACTGAGGGGGTTAATGAGCGGGGGACGGGCGGGCGGCCCTGGGCTCCCCGGGGAACCGAGGGAAATAGGACCTCGCCGTCCAGGAAAGACGCCCTGGGGTGGCCGGGAGCTGTGCAGGGCGCCTTCTTCCGCGGTTCCTGCAGGTGCCCCCGGGCCTTGGTCCCCCTGGGGGAGGGACCCGGAGCACATTCAGAGGACAAAGCGCTCTCGAAACAGCCTCCTGGGCGCCTGGAGGGATGATGCCCCGGGCGGCAGGCGCCTCGTTGCTGGGGCGGTGCAGTAGCAGCGGCTCCCGCCCCCGCGCGGGCGGGCCAGCCCTCAGAAACGCCGCCGCTGGGGGGGGGGGCGGGGGGCAAAGGCCTGTGTAGGTCTGGACCCTCGCCTGGAACCTCGGAGCGTGTTCAACTGAAGGATGTGCACACGCATTGTGTGTGCGTGTGTGCAGAGCGTGCGTCTGCACACGTATACAGATGCGCATCAGAAGGGGGTGTGGCACGCTCATGATGCGGCTCCTTGGGAAGGAGGGGCGTGGTGTGGGGCCTGGGGTGGGGCCTGCGTGGCAGACCCGCAGGCAGCGGCCAGAATTGTTAGTAGCCGTGGAAAGTGCGGCCAGTGTCGGTGTTCGTTATGCTGGGCGTTGGGGGTTCAGGTGTTCGCCTGTTCTCTGGGCTGTTTGCGCTTTTCCTCTCCCCAAAATGAAAAAGGCAGCGGCGAGCAGGCAAGGAGCCTTGAGACAGCCGGGCAATGTGGTTGGAGGGGGCGCCCGGGGCGGGCGGCCCGGGCCGGCCTGGGGCACCGTGCGCCCTTGACCTCACCTTGGCAGTCGGGAAGGCTGCGTGAATACACCCCGGGGTCTTGCTGGCTCTGATGTCCTGCCTGTGGTGATCGGCTAAGAAGTGCCGTTTGCGCTCAGGAGGGAGGAGGCTGGGGAGGGCCGGCAGGGGCCGCGCTGGACTTGAAGGCCAAGGCCTGGACAGTTCGAGGGGGGCGGGCTGTGGGACAGGGGTGAAGGGCCAGCTCTGGGGGGCGGAGCGGAAGACCAGGCTACGGGGAGAGGCCTGCATGGCGCGGTCAGTGCTGGTCACCGGGTCGCTGGGCAGCCGGGTCCGTATCGACACGTGGTCTGCCGCCCGGGAAAGTCTCCTCAGCTCTGGGAGCCGCCCCGCCCGCGCGGGGGCCACCGCTCACGTCCGGCCCGACACCAGCGCCGTGAACGCCGGCCCGGTGGCCAGGTTTTCCGAGTTCCCGAGGGGAACCGCAATCCCTCCTTTATGCAAAACTTCCTGTTTCTAGGTGTTTGCTCGGCCCATTTTTAAACTGGGCTGGGCCTTCAGAAAGGAGCACAGATGCTTGAGCTGGAAGGTCCTCAAGTAAAGACCCGCGTGGCCCTCCCCTGCTGCGCTCGGCAGCTTGCTGTCGGCCGCCGAAGCTTGCGCAAGGCCTTCGACTTCTCTGAGTCTTGGCTTCCTAAGATGTTGAATGGGGGTCCACGGCCCCAGTTCACTGGCAGTCGGGAGGCTTAGACAACACCCAGAAGCGTGGAAATGCACCCCGGAAGCTGTGACTCCTTTGTACCCCCAGAGCCCTGACGCCGCCGTCCGTGCGGGGCACCGTGAGTTTCTAACTCCTGGGACAGTGGCCCTCAGAGCTCCTCTCGTGGGCCAGGCAGGCACCGGGCTCCTGGAGAGGCCGCTCTGCGTGTGATCAGGCAGGACCCGCACGTGGAGGGGGGCCGTGTCCCGCGCACCCCAGGGCCATCGCCGCGGGGCGGCAGCGAGGAAGGAGCGCAGCCCCGCAGCCCCGCTGGGACCTGCTGCCGCTCCGGCTGCTCCGGCTGGGCTGAGAAGGCTCCGAGAGGCGGGGACAGGAGTTGCCTCTGAAGAAGGCCGCGGGGGCCAGAGGCCTGGAGATGTGCTGCTCGGGAGGCACGCTGGGGCCCTTTGGGGGCAAGACAGTCCCCGTGCCCCGGCGTTTGGAGAGGGCGTGCACTGCGCCCTGGACAGCTTCCGTGCCTGGGAGGTGTTCCCGCCAAGGCCAGCGGCTCCTTGCGAGGCGTCGGCTCCCGCCCGGCATGTGGACGTGTGACTTTATTACCTGGTTCATGGAAAGGCTTCTTTCAGTCTAGGCTCCCAGGACGCTCCAGCAACCAAGCATCGTGTACATCCCTAAACTCAAGGCCGGGGCCTCCTCTGGGCCCCGTGGGCTGGCTGACTCTCCGCAGGACAGAAGCAAACGCGCGCACGGATGCCGTGTGGCCCCTGCCCCTCGCTCTGCCCGGGTACCGCCCTGGCGCAGCCAGAGCGGTTAATAACCTCGGCTCCTGGAGGAGAGGCCCTGGCAGGTTTGCCTGGCTCTCCCTGTGCCTTCCCGGTGCCTGTGAATAAATTAATCCCCCTAATGCATAATTAACTCGGAGTCGAAAGGTGAAGTCAAACTTAACCAATTTGCTGTTCTGGAGCTGGTTTAGTTTGGATCATGTGATTTTAATTCTTTCCGTATGACCAGGTGATGGGGAAGGCGGAAGGGGGAGAGGAAAATGCACAGATTAATTTTGTTCCTTAACCTCCCTAATGCGCCTGCTTGCTTGTATCGTGTTGCAGACAGCAGATCATCACATGATTTATGGGACTGACCGCTGCCTGCATCTCTCAGGCTAATGACACACACGCTGGAGTCATTGATTTGTATGAGGGGCCCCCACTCTTCATTTATCACAATTTAATGTAAGAGTTTGCAATGCAGAGAAGAAATTCACATGGGGAACGTGGGCCCATAGGCCCAGCCGCCAACCAGTTATGAATCATTTGCTGCCTTTTAATATATAGACTATTCTATTCTGGAAAATGCCCCATAAGGTCATATTCTTCTCCTGAACATCCTGACAATTAAAGTCCCCAAGAAGCTGTTTTAAGATGCATGACCCACCAGCACCTTTGTTAGCTCACGTTCTCTTGTACTGCATGCCATCGATTTGCGTCTGAACTCTCCGGAACCCTCAGAAGCCATAACCCACACAAGTTTCCGAGAGCGGCGCTGTGCAGCCCGAGGGGAGGAGGCCTGTCAGCCAGGCCACGTGTGGGCAGGGGCAGCCCCTTCCTTGCACAGAGCCCTCTGGGCGAGCCCAAAGGTCCTTGAGCCCCCAGGGCCAAACCACCCGCCGAAATTAACAGCATCTGAAAGCAGAGCATTTAATTTCTGGCTGTAAAAAGTGGGCACAAATGAGTAACTTGAATGATTCAGGAAAGGAGCAGTGGGCCGATGACCAGCACTACTGAGAGAGTCCTGCCTTTCTCAGGCTGCAGAGCCGGGGGGACACACCAAGCCTCTGGACGGTCCCCTCGTCTTCCTGGATGGACGCCTTGACTCCATGTTTCAGGAAGAAGACCAAGCACTTGGCTTAGAACACACACGGAGACATCATATAGTAAAATGGGAAATGCCATTTTTCAGGATAAAGTATGAGTCCTTGAATCAATATGCTCATGCAGGAAGCTTGGCTGTGTTCCAAAGCTTCTAAATTGTTCTGCAAAGCACAGGTAGGGTCTCACCTGTCAACAGCTATGACCCTGGCACTTTCCTGCCACTGCCTGCATACCAAAGGCCAGTCTCCAGGCACCTGAAACCTGGGCGGGCTGCCTGGGTGCACACAATGGCAACTGCTGCCTGTTCCTTACGCCGGTGGCTCTGTCTCCACGGCCAGCCCGGCCAGCCCTCCTGTGCGCTCCATGAGGCCAGCGCAGTGGCCAGCGTCTCACACGAGGAAACAGCCTCAGAACTCTGGGTCATAAATCAAGTTTCATTAAAATAAAAGAATTCAAACTACGAGGAGTATGTTCTCTGACCACGGTGGAATTACTAGAAATTAGTAACAGAAAGGTATCTGGAGAAACCACAAACATTTGCATATTAGATAGCATGGTCCTAAATAACCAGGGGGTCAAGGAAAACATCGTAAGAAAACACAGTGGCTCCTTTTTATTTGCAATTTTGCTTTCTGATGTTTCAGTCACCAGTAATCTGAAAATGTTAAATGGAAAAGTCGGGAAAGAAACAATTCATGCAATTTAAGTTGCACACCGTTCGCAGCAGCGGGATGAACTCTCTCGCCGTCTGTTTTGTCCTGCGGCGGGGGGTGTGGGTTCTCCCTCCGTCCAGCACCTCCACGCCGTCTGCTCTCCCGCCCCGTGTTCATCGGGTGGCCGCAGCCTCCGTCCTCCCGGCGGTCATCAGGGAGAGGGAGGCCACGCTCACGTGACTCGTATTACGGCCTACCATTATCACTGCTCATTGATATTTTATTATTATTATTGTTGTGTTAGTCTCTCACTGTGCCCAGTTTACAAATTAAACTCTCACAGGTGTGTACGTACAGGGAGAATAGTCGACCCAGAGCTAGGTCGAATCCAAAGCGTCCGGCGTACACGGGGGTCCTGAACATACTTCCCGTGAACAAGGGGAGATGGCCGCATTCCTAAACGCGCGGGTCGCAGCGAGCGCAGTGGTTAGAGGAGATGCGCGGCACGAAGGCTTGCGTTTGAAGAGAAGGCCTGGGATCAACGATGCAATCCTCACCTGAAGAAATCAGAAAACGAAGAGCGACTGAAACCCAAAGCGAGCGGTGGGAAAGGGAGTGCTACAAATTGGACATCGGTAAATTTGCATCAGACGGGCAGTTGAGGAAATCCGTGAAGACCAGATCTGCATCTTTAAAGCATCAGTGAAACTGATAAAGCTCTAGACAGACTGATCACTCAGTCAATAAAGAGCTACACTTAAATTACCAATATCAGGAGTAAAGAAAGACTGTGTCCTACAGGCAGTGCAAAGAGAATAAGGGGATATATGAATAACTTTGTGTCAGTAAGTTCAACAACTTACGTGAAATTGACAGATCCGTTCGACAGCACAAACCACCGAAGCTCACTCAAGAAGAAATAGATAACCGGAATAGCCCTGTAGCTATTAAAGTGACTGAATTCATCATTTAAAAACTTCTGACAATGAGCACCTCATGCCTGGGTGATTTTAGTGATGAATTCTGCCATCCGTTTGTGGGCTTGTATCTGCACTAACACTCGTGAAAATACAAGAGGAGGAACAGGTCCCAACTCATTTCATGTGACCAGCATGGACCCAATATCAAAGCCAGACAAAGACATTGCCGTAAGATCGAACTATACATTAATCCATGTCATAAATATGTATACAAACATCTTCAACAAAATTTTTGCAAATCAAATTCGGCAAAATTCAGATTTGTACCATAGGCCCCATGTAGTGCAGTAAATCAAGAAAAAGAAATAAAAGGTGAAGATGGCGGTACAGGCAGACGTGGCTCACCTTTTTGCACAACCACATCAAAATCACAACTAAAATACAGAACAGCCATCACTCAGAACCGTCCGAAATCGAGTTGAAGGGAAGTCTGACAACCACAGAATTAAAGAGACCGCACGCATCCAGACTGGTGGGAGGGGTGCAGACGAGGCACAGGCTGGCCCCTCACCCACGTGTGGGGGATAAACATTCAGGAGGGATAGCTTGGGGGAGGGGTCCCAGGCCCCCAGCCCAGGGTTTCAGTGCCAGGAAGATAAGCCTCCGCAACTTCTGGATGCAAAACCCAGTGGGGGTTGAGTCAGTAGAAGAAACTTCTAGAGCCCAAGCAGTTCCTCTTACAGAACCCACACACGGACCCACCTACTCAGAATCCCTCTCCCTCTGAGTTCTGGCATGGGGGTGGCAGAGGCATCAGTGACACACAGGGAGAAACTGAAGTGTTTGGCATCAAGGTTGGCAGAGGCCATTGTCCCTTTGCTAAACCTTCCCCCCACACAGCCACAGAGCTGGAAGCTGGTGCCCTATCTGAGACTCCAGCAACCTGGCTAACACTGTCTGCCCTGCCCTGGAGATCCCCAGAGGCTCCGCCCCACCCAGGCTGCGCTTCCATGTGAACGGCTGGTCTTGGCTCAGGCTGCACTGTGTCCTCAATCCTCTCAGACAAGCAACAGCTGGTCTCAGGGAGCCCCAGGCCCAGCACTCGCGGCAGCCAGCCTAGACGCACAGTTTGGCTTTGCCTGGGAATCCCCAAGTTCAGCACAAGTAGCAGCCATCTCAGATGGCTTTATAGCTCAGGCAGGGTGGCCCTGGGCAAAACACAGGTGGGGACTGACCTTGGCCTGTACCACCTGGGAAACTGCAGGGCCAGCGCACCCAGTGGACAGCTACAGACCACGTCGGAGCACCACCACCTGCCCCGCACAGCTGAGTCTGTACAGGGGCAGAGGTTGGTGGTCAGTGGTCACAGCCAGTCCTTACTGCTGACTGGTCTGGGTAAATCCCTCCCATTGACTTCCCAGCAGCAACCAAGACTCAACTACGAGAGACCCAGCCTGGGCGACAGGGGAGGCTGTGTCACCAGACCCTACAGGACACCTACTACATCAGGCCAAGACATGGAGTCTTACTGAAATAAAGAACAATTTACAGGGAAACAACAGTAGCGTGGATGAAGCCAAGTATCGAATATAATTTGGAACATACGGAACCAAAAACCAAAAAACAAACAAACAAAAAACCAACCATCCAGAACAACAACAAGAAAAAAGTAACCCAAAAATGAGGATAGTATAATCAGCCTCTGGGGCAACTTCAAGATGTATAACATTAGCATCACAGAGGTACCAGAAAGAGAAGAGAAAGAGCAAGAAAATTGGAAATCTATTTGAAAAAACAATGAAATAAAACTTCCCTAATTTGGTGACGGAATTAGACGTACAAGTCCAAGAAGCACAGAGAGTCCCAAACAAGATGGATGCAAAGAGGCCCACGCCATGACACAGCATAATTAAAATGTCAAGGGTTAAATAAAGATAAAGAGAGAATCTTAAAAACAGCAAGAAGTCAGTTACCTACAGGGGAGTTCCCATAAGACTGGCAGCTGATTTTTTCGAAAGAAATTTTGCAGGCAAGAAGGGACTGGCAAGACATATTCAAAGTCATGAAAAGCAGGGACCTATAGCCAAAGCTATATGCCCAGCAAACCTATCACTTAGAATCAAAGGGCAGATGAAGAGCTTCCCAGACAAGAAAAAAAACTAAAGGAGTTCATCATCACCAAACCATTAGTATATAAAATATTAAAGGGACTTATTTAGCAAAAGGAAGATCAAAACTATGAACAATAAAATGGCAAAAATACATATCTATCAACAATTGAATCTAAAAACCAAAGTAAGCAAACAAGAAGAACAGAGGCAGAATCATGGACACGGAGAGCATTTTAATGGTTGTCAGATGGGAGGGGAGGTGTAGACGAGTGGGCGAGGAGGGGAGGGGTTTAGGAAGCACAGACAGGTAGTCACAGACTAGCCGTGGGGGTGGGAAGTCCAGCACAGGAAACGGAGCAGCCGAAGAACTCACACGCAGGACCCGTGGACGTGAACAAGGGTAGGGGGAAGCCCGAGGGAGTGGGGGTGCTGGGTGGAGGGGGGCGGAGGGGGAAAATCAGGACAAGTGTAATAGCGTAATCAATGAAATAGAATTTAAATAACAAAAAAATTAAAAAAATAAAAGGCTTATAAAAGATGATAATCTATAAAGGAAATTTAAGGAATCCCTAAAATAAGATAGAATTAATACATGAGTTTAGCAACGTAGCAGGAAATAAGATCTATGTATAGAAGTAGTGAGCATTGATAAAGCAAAATTTTACAAATATTATTTATAATAAAAATGGTATCAACAATAGAATAAAATGAGGAATTCCAACAGCAGGAATAAAATGAACTGTGCAAAGCCTATGCACCAAGCACCGCAAGTTATTGCTGAGATAAAGCAGGAAAAACATATAGAAATTGAGGGATGTACCATGTTTAAGGATTGTAAAACTTAATATTATTAATATTTCACTTTTCCTCAAATTGACCTATAGAGTCAATAGAATTCTAATAAAAATCCCTGAAAACTTAATGTAAAAATTAAGAAGCTGAGTCTAAAATGTATGTGAAAATGCAAAAGCCCTATAAAAGTAAAAATAACTTTAAAAGAAAAATCAAGTTGGAGAGCTTTACCGCATCTTAAGACAGTAATCAAGACCTTGTAGCTTTGCTGGACACGTGTGGACCCGTGGAATGGGAAAGAACCCTCGTGAACAGAACTGTGCACGTACAGTCAACTGAGTTTTGACGAAGATGCCACGGTTGTTCAGTGGAGAAAAGAATCTTTACAGCAAATCTGCTGAAATAACCATATATCCACATGGAAAACATGAACCTCATCTCTAACCTCCCACTATACCCGAAACTGACACTTCTGGAGGAAAATAGAGAAGAAAATCTCTGTGACCTTGGGCTAGGCAAAAATTTCTCAAATAAGACATAAAAATCACACAAGAAAAAACTTATGCACTGGACTTAGCCAAATTAAGAAATTTACTCCTTGAAAGGCACAGTGAAGAAAGTGGAAAGACAAGCCCTAAGCTGGGAAAAAATTGCTAAACGTGTCTGAAAAAGGACTCGTATTCAGAATGTGTAAGAACTGGTACGAGTCAAAAATCAGAAGACAAGCAACCTGATTTAAACCTGGGCAGAGCATTCGAAAACCCCTCACCAGAAAAGCTACATGGCTGTCCGATCTTCGGTGACACACCGGTGTCCCCCCTGGAGGTGCCGCTGACGCACCCCGGAATGGTAAAATGGCACTGGCAGCACCGAATGTTAGGGTGGAACAGCTAGAACCCATGCACAGCCGGTTTGGAAAACGGGGGGGTCATCTGAAGTTGACGTATTTTTGTCATGCGACCCAGCGAGCCCACTCCTGCAGACCAAAGAGCACGCAGGACAAGACAAAGACTTGTACCTAAAGGCTCACAGCAGATTTACGCATAATGGCCTCCCCCTGGAAACCACCTAACTGTCCACAGCTGGGGACAAAACAGCTGGCCCGTCGCCACAGTGGACTGCCACTCTGCCACGGAAAACAGCAAACACATGAGCTTTATGCTGAGCAAAATGAGCCAGCTGCAGCGGAGCATGAACTGTGGCCCGCTGTGCACGAGACTCTGGAAAAGGCCATAATCAAGTGACAGGAAGGTCGGCGGGTGTCGGGGCTACAGGAGGGGTTAGGAGGCAGAATGTAGGGACGTCGAGGAACTTGGGGGCCGAGGGCGGTGTCCTCAGTTCCGACAGTGGTGGTGCTTTCCCAGCTGTGCGCATTTTCTAAACCTCAGCAGATGGCCCTCCTGCCCGTGAGTTTCCCCTCGGTGGCGATGATTAAAAATAGAAGCCCGGTAGACGGTAGGGGAGCTGCGGGCTCAGGAGGTGGGCTCTGGCCAAGGGCCTCCTGGACCTCTGTCTGAGCTCGTTCGCTGTGAAGTGTAGGGGAGACCAGCTTTAAGGAAAGCCATCTTGTGCAGAGGGCGGGCCTTAGATGGCTCCGGGCCGTGGAGCAACCGCTGGGCTTTTCCCGCGGAGCTGGGTTTTATCTCTGCTCTGGCCTTAAAGACCCCGTGTGGGCTGGCAAGTGCCTGGGCTTTCCCCAGCCTGTGCCGCGTGCCCTCGCCCGCACGGCGGGCGCTGGACGTCCCTGTCCAACTCACAGATTGTCGTGCCAGCCACCCGGGTCACCGAGTGGCCGAAAAGGGGGAGCACACGAAAGGGGGAGTGGGAGGCTACCGCTGAAGCCGACGAGGCGGACCTCAGGTTCCAAGTCAGAGAGCACCTATCTTGGAACGCACTGTGGGCCTCGGGCAGGAAGGGGCGATGGCGGCTGGTTTCCCCTCACTGGGTGTTTGACCACTGAACTGGAGGCTTCGGTGGGTTTGTTTAGATCTGAGATAGGCTGCCTGCAACTCTCAAGATCAAAGTGAACAAGCTCTTCTGTGGAGAGGCCCTTACGGCCGAGCAGATAATGCCATTATCCTATAAACAGGTGATAACGGCAGCGCCCCGCTCCTCTCGGACTAATCCCGTTCTAATCCCTTCAAGGGTCTAGAAAGACGTCAGGGAATAAAAGGCCACTGCCACTTAGCAAGCTGGATCTTGTGAGTGGCTTTGTCACCCGCCAGCCCTGAGCATCTATCTGCCTGGTTGCCCGGACCTGACAGGCGTGCGGGTGGGGGCGGGGGAGGAAGTGCCTTCTCTTCCTGTGACGGGAGAAGTCGTGTTCCCTCCTGTTCCTTGGGACCTGAGCTGGGAAGAGGACGGCTGGCAGACAGCTAGCTCCTCAACGCCCACGACGACGACGACAGCGCGCGCGTTCCTAGGAGATGCCGAGCCCGGAGTCGGTCTCCTGTTCTTACCCCTGTGTCCGGTGAGGGGACGGAGGCCGCCGCCTCCCCCGGGCTGCGGGGCACCGGGGACTTCACGTCTCCGAGCTCCCCTTCGTGCTGCATTAAGTGGAGTTGAATGGAGTGCACGGAGAGACTAGTGTGACCATGGATGTCACGTGCCTTGGAAAGCCTATGGCCCTTACAAAGTCACTCAAAAAAAAAATAAAATGTCAGCTCCCACCCCTTTCCCGTGCCCCTGCGGCAGGCGGGGCTGCAGCCTGGGACGACGCGTGTAGGTCTCTGAAACAGTCGCGTGGTGGTCCCTCGACCAGAAGTGTGCTTTCCGCTGCCTGGACGTGGCCGAGACCGCTGCCCAGGAGCTTAGGGACACAGCACAGCCTCCGCCCAGGCTGGGACCCCCGTGCGCGCAGGCCCGGCCCGCAGTGCCGGTGGGACACCCGGCAAGGAGAGGCCGTCTGCGCGTCCTGGACAGCAAGGCGTGGCCGCCTGAGGGACCTGGGCTCCCACCCGGGCTCCGTTCTGGTCTGGGGGCCCTCTGGGATGACACCCTCTGGGATGACACCCTCCGGAGGGAGCCACGCGATCTTTAAAGCCGAGGCTTGCCAGGTGGTCGCTCCTCGGTGGCAGCTGAGAGCACTCCGGGATGCAGGGAAAGCTCGCTTTCTCCCCTTCTGACGGGCCCATCAGCCGCGCTCACAGCGGAGATGAAGCGGCCCGTTCGGGCTGCCGGGTCCCACGGGAGGGCTGGAAAGCAGGCCCTGGCCCTGGCCCTGGCCCGGCCGCTCCGGTCTGCCGTGCGGACGCCACGGACCCGCCGTCTGCGGCGCCGTTCCGTTCCGGAGGATGAACGCCGTGGCAATGAGCAGCCCACCTTAGGGCGTCCCCGGGCCAGCTGTTCCAGCGGAATGGCCCACACTGTCATCGGGTCCTAATCAGCTAACGATGGCTGAGCACGAGGGCGGCCCATCCCGGTAATCTCGAAGGAAGGGCATTTTTCTCTTTTAATGCCCCCTCCCCCTCCCTTCTTCCTCTCAGGGCGCAGGGCCGTAAATTAATGTCACCGCCGTTCCTGCAGCAGCACTGCCACGGCGAGTGTTCGGCTGCGGTCCCGGAATATTTTACCTCAGCGTTTATTTGTCCATAAAGTGAAGCGGGATTTATGGGCTCTGCCTCTCCAGTTTGAGGGCCGCATGGACAGCCGCCGGGGCACACGCTCATCTCCTGCACAGGTAGAGAGGCAGGGATGCTCCCGGGGGTGAGGGGCCCCACGGGCTGGCGCCTGGGGCCTGGCCGGGAGAGGCACCTGCTGGGAAAGGCGTCAGCTCAGAGGACGCTGTGGCTTCGAGATGTGGGGTGAGGGGCCTTTTGAGGGGAGGGCGCAGACAAACAGCTGGCTCTCTGGACCTGGGTGCTGCGGCCCCCCCCCCCCGCCCCCCGGCCCTGGAACAGTCTCTGTCGCTCCCTGCAGCCTGCCTAGAGTAAAGGGGACAGCCGGGCCGCGGTGCCTGGGGAACCAAGGCCGTGCCCGCGGGACACAGAGGTGGGCTTTCTCCGCTCCCGCCGGTGCGCGCGAGGCTCCGCCTCCGAGGGCCCGCTCCGAAATTATAATTCATTGGCTCTGAAGCCAATCATTTTCTATTTTGACTGCTGGCTTAGGAATATTCATATTTTCCACTGCATTTAAATTTTCCTGTGCCATTAAAATCTCCGAGCTCTATAATTAGGTCTCTCCTGATAGATATGGATGAGGTGTCTGTTCTGGGGAGGGCGTGCAGGGGCCTCTGGGAAGCGGGGGATTTGCCGACGGGGCTTCCCCTCGGCACTGCTCTCATCCTGCGGCTTCCTGTCCACCCGGAGCCTTGCAGCCAACCTCCCCGCCACCCGGGCCCAGACCGGCTCCGGCTCCGAGGACGGGCTGCGCCCCCGCCCAGGGCCCCTCCCCTCCTGTGCGGGGCACACAGCCACTAAAGTGTTTACTCACTTAAACATGATTTGCATTCTGAAAGCTGTATTCCTGACTCGGATGACATTTGTGAAATAAGGTCCCTCTGGTTGCAGCCGCCAAAACAGATGTGGCAACCACCCCGCACGTGTGTACAAAACTGTGCTCCTGCTTAAAGATAAATAAACACATCGATGGAAATCTTCTCCGGAGGTAAATATTATCCTCTGAAATGAAATACAACACATCAGCCCTTCCGGCCTCGTCCTTGTGAAAACACGGCCCCACAGCTGGCCCGTGAGTCCCACCTGGCCCTGTGCCCGTGACCACCTGCCCTCGGTGAGTCTCGGGAGTCACCGGGCCTCGCGTCCTGGCCACGTCTCACCAGTCAGGTTTCTGCTGAGATCAACCAGAATGCTGGGTAATGAAGATGGGAAACCGATAAAGAATGGGAGGAAGTAAAGAATTGCTTAGAGTGGATTCTGTACGTAATTACTCGCGTTTTTGCTAACTACTGTATAAACAACACTTTTAACAAGGCAAATTGGAGTCTTGAAGACGATTCTGCCTGGGGATAGAGCTTCAATTTATTATACGAGAGTGACTGAGAACTTCGCTTCTGCTGCGGTGCTCTCAATTTCCAGTGTGTGATTAATCACAGGAGTGCAGGGCCGCCGATAAAGACCCGCACTCCGAAACCGCAACGACGCCCTGGTTTGGTGCCGCCCTCCCGGAGAGCCGAGCCGAGCCGAGCCGCCGCGGGCCGGCCAGGGCGCCCCAGGATGGACGCCCCGGGGCCTGCGTCCGACTGACTCTGCTCGCGGAGGGTTCCATTTTGCTCGTCAGCAGAAACTCAAACGGTAGATCCAGGTTTCATCACCTGGCGGACAGTCTGCCTCGGAGGCCGCAGCGCGCCGAGATCTCAACTCTTGTGGCCCGAAAGTATGGCCTCTCCAAAACAGTCAAAACTAGAAAACCAAGTGTATCAAAATAACTCAGCTGGACCAATTATGCTTCCATTCAAAACTAAGAAGTTGGAGGACAAAGGGAAAACGCCCTCCCGACTCGATCCTCTGCGGTGTCCACGTGCCAGAGCGCGCTGTGCTTCCCCGGCTGGTGTCCGGTCAGTCCCCGTTCGCTCTGCGCGGTTTCTGGGGCGTGGCGGACACTCGGCGCGGAACACGCCGGCAGCGGCGTTTGCGGTAACAGGATGTGCGCACTGCTTGCTGGGGCGTTACCCCTGCAGACCAGCCTCCCCAGCGGTGGACGTGGATGAACAAACACCTCATGCGATGGCATAATCAATAAAACATTTAAAAAAAAAAACAAACAAACAAGCACCTCAGCATGAGGACAAACGGCGACAAACGCCAGATTTCTGCCCGGTGTCTGCACGGAGCCGTGAAATGTGCTCGAATCCACCGAACGGACCCTTCGGCGGAGGGCCCCCCGGCTGTTCCTCGCCCAGCAGACTCAGCTCTCTTTGGAAGGAGCCCTTCTCCGAAGGAGGTGTTCTCTCCCCCTCGAACCCCCATGCAGAGGTGAGAGCCGCCCTCTGATTAGGACAGCTTGACCGACTCGGCCTCACCTAAAAATAAACCAGGGGCCTCTCCTGGCTTCCGGGGTATATATGGATTTCTTGCTGACATTAGATTCTCTGAACTGAATGTCACTCGCAGGGAACAGTTTAAAAAAATCACACTGCCTGGCTGTTACCATTATTAGAAGGGCAAGAAGAATGAAATACCACGATTATCATTAGGAAGCCCTGTAGAACATGTTTGTGCATTATCTTGGGGCAAATACAAGCATCACGAGTTAGCAATTGCAAGGCGAGAACGTGGTAATGTGCCGTTCCCCTCCAGCCCTCCGTGCAGCTCGGCGCAGGGTAGGAATGATGTGTGCCACGCGCGAGCAGCCGGAACACACGGCACAGGGCAGGGGCCACAGGGCCGCCCCAGGACCCGTGTCACGGGGAGTGGTTGAGCCTTGGATGGACAGAGCAGCGGGGAGGTGGCCGCCACAGGCCAGGCCACGTGATCATAAAGCCAGGCCATGCGGAGGAGGAAGAATGCGAGGTCCCCTCCTCACACAGGAGTGCTGGGTGGGGTGAGTGCGGGGATTCCGTCTGAGGCAGGGATCCCCAAGGTGCCCCAGAAGACCCTGCTCACTGCCCTCTTCCTGGACAACGGTGTGTGTCGGGAACGGCGGAGCCGGTTTGGACAGAGCCCTCTCTTCGGCCCTTGGTTTACGAGTCTGCAAAGTAAAGGTGTTCGTTCTATCTGTTTTATGATCAGAAGCCCTCCGAGAACGTGATGGAGATGGAAATGCAGGCATGCTCACAGCAGTTCATGGCTGCGCGGTGGGCCCACAGGGAGCTCTGGCTTCACCCAGCAGTGCTGCGAAGGCCTGGATCTCAAGTTTAAAGGCTTCATGAAGGCCATGCCATGGAAAGGGGGCTGTCCAGGTACGGGATCCAGGGCTCGCTGGTTCCCAGGAGCACGCACAGCCCGGCCTGGGGTCGTCAGAGCGTTGGGTCGGCAGCCCTCGGGGAGGAGGGCGGGGCTCCTGGGACCAAGGCGCAGCGCCTCAGCCGCGCAGGCTCGTGGGGCTGGGCCGCTCGTGACTCCCAGGGCCCTCTCTGCGCCCGGCAGCGGGTCAGAGTGGAAACTTGGAAGGCCCAGAAGGGCCCCGGAGTCCAGGGCAGCGCTCGCTGCGTGTCCACGAGAAATGACCGTGTCTGCAAAGGCCCCGAAGATAGCACCGGGACGAAACTTTCTGAAGGCCCTGGGCTCCAGGGCGCTGCAGCTCTGACCGTCCACTCAGGCGTCACCTCTCGGACTCCTAGTGGTCACGGGGTTTTGCTCGCCTCGAAGGAGCAGCACTGCCTCTGGCCAGGGGACCGGGGGGAGTTGGAGGCCTTTGCCTCCCAGAGCAGGGCTCCCTGGGTCAGCTGGAGGGAGGGCAGAGGTGCCTGGGAGTCTTGCTCCGTGACCCCCGCAGCCTCGCCGGACCCTGCCGGGCTGCGAGAGAGGGCGGTCTGATGACGGAGGCTCAGACCTGGGGGTCTTGCCCCAGGGTTACGCTCTGTAAGGGACTCCCTTTGTCCCTGAGGGAAGGTCATACTCAGGATCGCACTTCGGGCACCTTGGCCGGAAGTGGAGAAGATGCTTTGGGACAGAAGTCCCTTCCATTCAGACCAAGCCTGAGACACGTCGCCATAGGAAAGCCAGCTGCTCGAGGCGCTGTCTCTCCTGGGAACCTGGAACCCCAGAACAGCTCCAAGGGCCTCTGGCCGTGCGGGGGTGACGAGGCCCCGGGGTGGGGGCTTGCGGCCTCTTTCCCTGCGGCCTTGCGCCTGCCCAGCCCCGACCTCGTGTGCGAGTCAGCGTGCTGGTTCCCACGGCGAGGGCTCCGGCGCAGCGGTCGGTGTCTTTCTTTCCAGGACGGAGCTCGTCCCCGCCGGCGTCTTCATCGACCCCCTGGGGCAGTCCGAGAGCCGCCAGTTGTCCAGCGTCGTTCCTCTCAGAGAGGAGCGCTCTCCGGCCCCTCCCAGCCGCCACCCGCATTTCCACCAGAGCCCCAGGTGACCCCGAGTGACCGCCTGCAGCAGGGGCACCAAAAAACGCGCTTTCGCCGGGGCCCTGTTAGCCTCAAGGTGGCCCTCAAAGGGCCGGATGTCACTTGAGGACCGTGTGCACCTGACCGCTCCTTCACTAGGGGCCAGGAGCTCTACCTTCGGCCCTGTGAAGGCAACCGGGAGGCTGCTGTGGGCCCCGGGGCCGACGAGGTTGACACCCTGGTCCGTGGACTCCCTCTCGCCCTCATCTCTAGGCCACTCAGGCCACGTCTCACAGTACTAACAGGCTCGTCTCAGATCTTCAGATTTTCTCTCGTCCGGCTTCCTCCGTAACTTTTCAAATAGACGGCGCTTACTCTCCTAGGCAGTTGTAAGCCAGGCAGATGGGCATGAGGAGGCGGCCAGTAAGCTGGCCGTCAGAAGTCCTGGAGGTGCGGACGCCTCGGGGGGTCCCGGGCTGGCCAGCGGCCGCCGGATGGACGCGCTCTGCCTGGAGCCCTGCACCGCCTCGCCTTCCTCCCAGCCCTGCTCCCCGGGACCCCGGTGGCCTCCAGCTGGCAGGCCCTGCTGCTCTCACAGTCCCCCGGCTCCTGTGGCCCCGTCACCCCACTGGCCACCAGGGACCTCGTCTGGCCCCGTCGGCCCCCATGGTCCCCCTGACCCCCCAGAGGTCCCTCTGTCCCCATGGTTTTCCCAGCCTCCAAGGTTCCCCCACACCCTCTGGACCCCTGCGGCCCCCGTGGGCCCCTGAGGCCCCTTCCCTCCCCTCTGCCCCTGCACACGGGCAGGCCTGGGCAGCTGCTGTCTTTCTGGGGAGACGCACTCCCACCCAGCACTCCGCAGCACCTTCTCTGCTGCGACGCCCTTCTGCCCCGGCCCGCCCGCCCGCCCGCCGGTCCAGTGTGCGCTGCTCCGTTGTGGAAAACCCGGAACGAGTCCCCGACCTGTCGTTTGTGAGTGCGCGCCACGTTATCGAGCTGCACCGCCGAGTCGCTGTGGCTTGCGCTCCTCGTGAACAGCCCTTGCGTCCAGAACGCGCCGCCTCTGGCTGTCTGGGGGCAGGGCCCTGCGCCGGGAGGGCCTCTCTCCAGCACCCACCGCAGGGTGTTATTAAGGAGGAAGAGAGGCAGAGCGGTTGTTTGATAAGCACATCTAAATCCCGCCAAATGGGTGCTTTCACGCAAAAAGCTCCTGGGAAGTCGAGGAAAACCACGGGGCCAAACAGAGCTTCACAGGAGCTCGTCGGAAGCAACTTCCCACCTGGACTCCGGGCACTGCGGGCCCCTGTCCTGGGCCGCGCCCAGAGCCACTGTCTGAACTGCATCTCACTGAGTGCTTTTATCCAGTTCATGTGCATTCGGCACTCAACGGACTTAATTTTTAAAGAGAGCTTTATATCATTATCATAAATAGAAAACTAATAGCGCTTACCATAAATATAAAATAACCATAAACAAAAGTATAATGGAGATAAAACCACATAATTAAATCCCAGTTAGCATGAAGGCTTGATGAAGCCTGAGGCCTGCTGTCTGATAAAAGGGGACCGTCCCCTCGGCACTCAGGGCATGCTGTGACCTCTGGAGATGGAGAGCAAGGGACCCATCCTTGCAGGGCTGGGGCCACTCGCAATGGCCTCGGACTCCACAGTGGAGCAAAATCGAGAACAATGACAACACCGCTGTTCCCGCAGGCATCGCGATCCAAGGGGACAGGGATGTTGGCCAAAGTGTTCTGTGCCGCGGTGGGAACAGAGCCCCGGAGGCTTGGGGGCGAGCCCCAGCTCTGCTGTGTGGCATGGGGTGACTCGCCTCTCATCGGGGTTCAGAGCGGTCTGGGTCGCGACAGCTTCCCTGTGACTGTGCGCCTCTCCTGGGTCTGCACTGACCCCCACATGCCACAGAACCGAGACCTGTTAAGAAGCTGTTTCCTGTCCCCGTGATGTAAAGAGTGGGCTGCCTGGGGCTGTGTGTGAGGCTGCTGCCTGGAGCCAGCGGCAGGCGGGGCTGGGCCGCCCGGACGCGGGGACAGGGCACGGACAGGGCACGGACCTGAAGGGATCGCCAGACCCCAGCGAGAGCAAACGCATCCTGCTGTCCGAACAGAAGTCGGAGCCACGTGAAACAGAAGTATCTGAACGGGAAGCCGCAGAGCCCACCTCCCACCGGGAAGGAGAGTGTTCGCCAACCCAGACCCACGTGCGGAGATGCAGCGCCTGCCTTGCCGTGGCGGCGGCGAGCCCGGGCCGCTGGAGAGCAGCTGGAAAACGAAGCCGTGCGTTATTTTTTTCCCCCTTGTAGGTATAGATTTTATTTGACCTATTGCTTTTAAAATAGAATACCTTCCCAAGCATGCTTTCCATGATTAAACTCAGAGACAAAAGAGGGGAAATGCAAATCAATTCTACATTACACGTATGTGGTTGCATTTGGCAAAATCAAATGAGATCGTTTCATCTCCTTCCTGTAGAACAAAAACAGAGCAATATTATGAAATCTCACAGAGCTTTATTTCTCGTCGTCTTTTGTGTCCAGCCTTTTAAATTCAGGTTTTTCTGCCTTTTTTACTGACAAGCCCACAATTTTCAGAAAAGAAAGCTAGCATTAATTAAGACAGTGCCAGATGTAATTTTCTTGGGAAGTAAATTTCTGCACAACTAAAGGTTACAGAGACCTTTTCACTGTCAAAATTTACTACAGCCTGTGAATGTTAATGTTTCTAATGAAGACATGTTCTCTGTCCCTGAGCTTAAAAGTACCCAGAGAAGCAGGCAGAGAGAAAAACTCTGCTTGACGAAGGCGCCGGGAGCCTTCGCGGGAGCAGGGGCGCCGGGTGCCGCGCACGCCGTCGTGGAGGTGTTTGCGCACGCAGCCTCGTCTTCTATAAACACGGAGCTTTGCCATGAATCGGTGATTCCACGCGAGGAGTGGATTTGTAGCAGGTGCCTTATGTTACAAATGAGCTCATAGTGCCCCGAGCGGTTAGCCCCTCCGGCTTGAGAACGCGCACCTCGGACTCCGGGCGGCGGGAGGAGGGCAGGCGGAGACCCTCCTCCTCCAAGAGGGCCTCCAGCGCCGGTGGGGAGGGCCGCGGGCTGCCGGCGCCCTAGCATTTGTTTGGGACACAGCTGTCATTCGTCTCCGGCCGGTCTTTCCATGACGGGGGAGGCGTGGGCAGCAGTCACGCCTGCATCCTCTGTGCCGCTCCCAGGGCCGAGGCCACCGCGGAGAGCTGGGAGCAGGCGGCTTCCTGCCTGGGGGCTGGCGGGGCGGGGCGGGGGGGGGGCTTCCCAGAGCGCGAAGCCAGCAGGGCCCCGCCTCATGCCCATTGCTGTGCTCTCTCCCCTCGGGAAGTTGAGGCTCGGGGTGACAGGACCCTCTTGGGGCTTAGAGGGCCGTCCTTTTGCTGGCCTGGTGGTGCCTTCTCCAGGAGTGTCTTCTGAGGAAGAAGCTGTCATTGTCACAAAGGAGTTCTCCATACATGAGCAGGGGACCCCCCAAACTGGAGTCTGTTTATTAAAAAGTTGGGTATTCTGACATGTCCCGACTTCGGTCACCTCCTGAGCACTCTCCATCTGACGCGGACGCCTTCCCGCTGCTCCAAACAGGTGTCAACTCGTGGGTCTGGACGCCTTTCAGTGCTCCTGCCATTTTGGTTTCACCTCTTCCATCAGCAAAACGTTTTCCTCTGAAAAAGTTGCTCAGGGAAGATCGGGTGAATAGGGCAGCGGGGCACGGGGGGTCCTGGCCGTTTTTTGTCAAAAACTACTGAACACTCCGCATGGTGTGGGCAGGTGTGCTTGTCAACCACCCGTCATGAAATGGGCAAGTGTGCTGAAAGAGCCTTTAAAAAGAAATTCACTGAAGCCTAACTCAGCCTCTTACAACAACACCAGCTGGTGCACAGATGGGTTCCTAGAACACTCACCTATTTGGGGAGGTCCCCTCTAGAAGATAATTCCAGTCTGGGGGAGGTTCCCCCTCATATAAGAAAAGTAAAAGACTTCATCCTGAGCACCACGGGAAAGACGGAATAAGTCACAAAATGCCCGTAAGAAGGAGCGTCATGCAGGCATCAGTCTTACTGGTTAAGAAGATACTTCAATCAGAAAGAAAAGATCTCTGTTATATAATAAGCTGAAAGCGAGATAAAAATTTGCGATCCCAATCTCACCGCAAACACGTGAAATGAAGACGGGACGGAGACGGGCCACCGTGTCGCTTGTGGAAGCCTTTGGGTGGCGAAGATGCGGATGCTTTTGTTTCTCCTCATGGAGTTAGAAGAAAAAGTTCGTCGCCGGTGCAGAGAGCAAACGGGTGGTCACCAGAGGAAAGGGATGGGGCGTGTGTGGAAAGATGAAGGGATTAGGGCGTGCCGGCCGGTAGCTGTAGAAATAGTCACGGGCCGTGATTGGGGAGGATCACTCCGCGGCCTTCTTGGGAATCATCCCGACCCTCCCCCGCAGCCCCCGCAGTGCCTCCGTGGGCAGGGGAGTCCACAGGGCAGGTGTGTGGAACATGCGTGCCACCCACCGAGTGGGCACGCCGGGGCAGAGGGACCGAGGGACGGAGGACAGCCAGCAGCTGGTTCGAGCAGCGGGGAGCACAGTGAGGACGGGGAGAGGCGATTCGTCCAGGGACCGCTTGGGTCTGGGGGAGGCGGGGCCCCGGGGGCAGGAGCCGTCCGGCCCAGAACCCAGCACTTTCCATGGGACCAGGGTCGTTAAACTGTGGTGACTGTGGTCCCCACACCTGCAGCGCCAGCACCGCTTGGGCCGCGGTTAGAGGTTCAAGTTCTCAGGCCTCCCTTGGGCACCCTAAGTGCAGAGCCGGGGGCGGGGCCCGCCCTGGGGGTGTGGCTGCCCTTGCCCGCCCCTCTGCAGGGCAGGCTGAGGAGCTTGCTGCGTCTACACCGTGCGGAAAGGAGGTGTGTGAGGTCCGAGTTGTTTAAATGATGGGCTGTTCTTCCTCTGAGCTGTTCATGCAGCCACCGACAGGCGGTGAGGCGGCCCCTCTCTCCACGGAGCGGATGTGGGTTGGACCTCCCTGGCATGGTCAGGCCAGTACCCAGTCCCCCACCTAGGTGCCGACCACTCCCCCCTGCCACACACACACACACAGGCCAGGTGACAAGCGTGCTTTGCAGCTCAGGTTACTAAGGAAACCACCGGGCTGCTGCCTTTGTCTGCACAGGCCGCGCAGGCTGTGGCGCTGGGGGCCTCACGAGCACGGGGCTCCCCGAAACAGCTGAGGGAAACAAAGTACGAAACCACAGAAGTGACAAGGGGCCGCGCCCGGCTCCGAGGAGCTGTCCGGAGAGAGGGTGAACCCTGGGAGGCAGCAGAGGTCGGGGGGGGGAGCACGTTTGAGAGTCGGGCCCCAAGGTGCACGCACGGGGCTGGCCCAGGTGTCCACGCCCCTCTGCCGCAGAAAACTGGGCCCAAAGGGGTAGTTCTGGCCCACGCACCTCGGCGAGGTCCCCGTGACTGCCCCGGGGGCCTGGCTCCTCTCGGCTTCAAGACCACAGACGTTGTGGACCGGGCTCAAACGGAACAGCAAACTGACCTAAAGAACTATGATTTCTTGTGTTTTTAAAAATTCATATTTGAATTTCGCACGCCACCTGACTGTATCTCGATTATTCAAAAGAAGCCCTCCCTCCCTCCTTCCCGCCCTCCCTCCCTTCCTTCCACAGCCCAGCTTTCCTCCAGCCAGGGCCTGCGCCTCCCAGCACGTGGCTGGAAGACCATCGAGTTCTCCTTCCCCAAGGAGACAGCCGCCCCCCCCCCCCCCAAATGCACAGGAGGAGCCTTGGGGCACAGAGACGCAGAAGGGATATCACAGAGCTGCTTTGGCCGAGCGTCCGCCTCTCCGCCTGCAGCTAACCAGCGCTGGGTGGGCTTCCCCACCTCCCCTCTGCTTCCTGCAAGGCCGGCCCCCAGCGGACGTGTTTGCTGGTCTCCTCCCACGTGGCTTGTGTGGAGTCCTGCAGGCCGAGGACTAGCGGCACGCAGAGCAGAGAGGACCGGCCCTGAGGGGTCCCGGGAAGGACCGCGCCCAGCGAGTCCGTAGCGGGGGAAGGCCGAGCGGCCGAGGGTGGCAGGGGGGGCTGGCTGCCGGCCGGGAGGAGCACAGGGCCCACCAGCACCTCGCGTTCAGCGAGCGGCTGCGGCCCAGGGCACCGAGGGACGCCCCTCCCATGGCTGGCGAGGGCGTCACCTCCAGCACAGCCCTGCTCCGAGCCCCTGCCCCTGCCAGCCCCGCGCAGCCCCGCCTCCCACAGGGAGCCTTCCTGATGGGCCCGGCCTCCTCTGCAGGGCTCCGGCCCGGGGCCGCCCACGGGGCCGCCCTTCAGTGCCGCCTCCCTCCGCTCCGCCACGTCCGTCCGAGCGCCCGGGGGTGGGGGACGCCCCGCGCTCCGCGTTCCCTGCCCGGGCAACTCGCTGGGGGCTCGCTGGGGCCTCCAGAGAGAGGTCCGTGGATGGCAGAGTGGCCAAGGAAGAGAGAAGCAGCCCCAGGGTGACGCGGAGGGAACCAGAGCTGTGACGGATGGGAGCGTCGGAAGGTAACCCGTTAGATTTTCGGGTTCGCAAAACCCCCGTTTTCCCTCCAGGCACCGACACGGCGCTCAGCTTGGATGGAGAGAGAGACAGGAGGCTTTGGAGCAGGGGCGACTGCTGCTCTCTGAGGACTGACCCCCTGGGGCCTGGTGACCCCGTGAACGGCAGTGGAGGCGACCTGTGAGGAGGTGGTTGGGGACGCGGGGGCCCCCTACACAGGACCCTGCAGCTGTGGCTGACTGCCACCAGGTCGGGATCTGCCCCCAGAGACCAGACTTTTTTAATTTGGGGGGAAATTAAAAGGATGCTCTGGCCAGTACGGCTCATTAGTTGGGCGTCGTCCCACAAGTCAGGGATCGTGGGTTCGATTCCCGGTCGGGGCACCTGGGAGAGGCAACCAACCGATGCTTCTCTCTCACATCGATGACGCTCTCCCTCTCTTCCTCCCTCCCTTCCCCTCTCTCTAGAATCAATTTTAAAATTTTTAAGTAAAAAAAGAGGAATTGAAAATACGGTTCCTCAGATGGAATATCCTAGTTTCACATTTTGTGACTAATTTAGAGAACTCGAACACTCTGCAGTCCGAGCGAAGCCTTGGGACCAGCTCAGGCCCCAGGCCTCCCTGAGTGGGGCCCCGGAAGCACCCAGCCCTGCCCGCTCAGCGTGGTCTCGGGGACCAGAGGGAGGAGCGGGGTCGGGAACTCGGCTGTCGGTCGCAGTGTTGCTGCGGCAGGGAGGAGCCCTGGTCGGCAGGCGCTGCTCCTCGGGGCTGTGCCGCCACACCAGGCCCCGGGGAGTGTGCGCTCCAGGTCCCGGGGCTCCTGTCCGGCCCTCCTTCCCGCCACCCAACGGGGCGCTCACCCCACCTGCTGTCGGCAGGGGGGCGCTCACCCCAGGCCCCGGGCCCTGAGTTCTCGCTGCTTCTGCTCATCCTGCTCTGGCCCCAGCAGGACACTGCGCTGGCCTGCCTGACAACTGTCAGCCCGAGGTGTGGACACCTCCTCCTCGGTGGCTTTCCCTTTGTCATTAGGCTTGACAGTGCGTTTCTCCGAGATTAATAGCGCCGGGGAGTCAGGGCGTGAGGCTCTCCGTGGTGACAGACCGCCAGGCCCCGGTGGCTCCGGACGCCGCGCTGCAGCAGGGCCAGGCCCTGGCGGCGGCCCTGGGTGCGTTGGAGCTGGACGCCGAGGGGCTGAGACACCCCAGCCCCTCCGCTCGCCCTTTCCTTTGTAGCAAAGACATTCACGCTCGGGCCCTCGGGCCAAGCAGCGTGCAAGCCCCCTCCCCCACCCAAACACACACACCTGCCCTTTTGCTGGAGCGGTGTCTGGTCCTGTCTCAGGGTCAGCAGGATCCCTCAGCTGGAAAGGTCCCTAGAGAGCAGTCCGAGTCCCAGAGAGGTGAAGTGGTTTTCCTGAAGTCACACAGCCTGGCAAGACTGCAGCTGAGCTTGACAGCCTGCCATGCCCGGATCTTCCCTCCCGCAGGTGAGCGGCTCCTTAGGTGCTCAGGATGGAACTGGTACTCAGCACTTCTTTTACAGACTTCATGATGTGTTGGCGATGTCATCATCATCGTTCCTGGGTCAGTTCACGGATCAGGATGCTGAGGCCCAAGCAGGAGAATTACTCACCAGCCTGGAGCTTGTGAAAAAGGCAGGGGCTGCCCCCACCCTCTGGTTCCCAAGCCGAGTCACTTCGAGGCCCCGGCAGCCACCTGCTCTCCTAGGGTGCCCGGGCCCCCACCCCCGATTCGGCGGACGTTCCACAGCCCTGCTCCACGGCCTCCCAGGGGGTGGGGTGCGTGTCTCTTCTGAGGACGCGTGAGCGCTGGGTGGCCTTGGACAGGTCACTTCAACTAGCCGGGCTTCCGTTCACCAAGCTACAAAACGGGCAAGTGGGCGATAATAGCTGCGTCTTAGGGTTGTTTTAATCATTAAATAAATTCCCGCCCATGCCCATGGTTTTCAGACTGGAAAACCTGGTGCGGAAACGTGAGGAACCACTGCCGGAAACCGCTCGAAGGTGCTCAGGGCAATTAGGGCCCCGACGGGGCTCCCCCTTCCCGGAGTGTCTCGGCCTGTCGAGCGGCCGCTGTACCTGCAGCACAGCCGTCTCAGCCGAGAGGCCGACGACGGGGCACCGCAGGGCGCCTGCAGCGTCTCAGGTCGCTGAGGACTCGCGTCAAGACCCCGAAGCAAGTAGAAAGACAGCAGCCTGGCGGGACAGCGGGGAAGACGCAGGAGCAGACCATTTACGGCGGGGGGGTGGGGAGGGGGCGGGCAAAGCTGGTCAAGAACAGCTCAAAGCACCAGCGAGAGGCCCAGCGGAGGCAGGAGAGGCCCTGCAGCCCTCCGAGGGGCGCCTGCCACGTTGGATCGAGATCCACGAGCCAGGCCCGGGCGTTCTTTCTGCGTAACGGGCCTTGGCGAGCCTAGTGGCTTCAAACAATAATCATTATTTTGTTGGCCCGTCTTCAGGCGGGAAGATCTGGGTGGGGACAGCTTGTCTCTGTTTCTCCTGGCATCAGGGGTGGCTGGGAGGCGGGGGGAGCGTCACAGCTGGAATGGGCTGGAACCACCAGAAACTCGCTCTCTCGTCGGGCAGGTGTGGCTGCCGTGGGCTGGAACCCTAGTTGAGGCCGTTGAGCGGAGTTCCTGCACGTGACCTCTCCATGTGGCTACGTGGCGCCCACTCAGCACGGTAGCTGAGTCCCAAGGACCGGTGGCTCCAGGGTCAAGGGACAGTCACGCGTGTGCCTGTGGCTTCATTTCCACTGCGGGCTAGTGCTTGAGGAAGTGACAGAGGTCCACCGAGGCAGGAAGACCCCGGCCCCGACCACGGCGAGGGGGGCCGGGCTTGCGGGCGTGGTGCTGCAGCGCAGGTGTGGCGTAGGAGGCTGGCGGTGAGCGGGCGTCCATCCCGAGAGCGCGGAGAGGTGCCGCCCCAGCACACAAGACGGAGAGCCGAGTCCAGGCTGCAGCCCGGGCGCTCACAGTCGTGTGGGAGGCTCGCGGAAACCTACTCATGTCACAGACATTGTGTCTTCCTTTTAAAATGTAAATCCAATTAAGAGAAAGAGCTCAATGCCATTTGCATAAATTAAAAATGTCTATACATTAAATAGCACATATTTTATAAGAACATTTACAGATTATGCTTTGAATACATTCCAAGGCATCTCATGTTTGGGAAAGAAATGGGCTTGGAGAGTAGTAATAAAAATGAATAAATACTTTTGAAGAAGAAGAGAGCAAACCTATAAATGAATTCACATTTATACAGCCATTTGGTTTTTGACACAGTTGCTGATACAGGATAAAGGGGAAAGGGAAGACTTTTCAACAAATGGTATTTGAGTAACCGGATATCCATCTGTAAAAAAGTAACCCTCAGCTCCTACCTCACGCCATACCCACAATGTTTTAAGGACCATAGACCTAAATAGTGAAGCTAAAATCATAAAGCTTTTTAGTAGGAAACAGGAGAGTGTCTCTGTGAACTTGGGGTTGGCAAACATTTCTTTGCGAGGACACAATGAACAATAATCATAAAAAAATGATAATTTACATATCATTAAAATGATATACTTCTGCTCATCAAAAGAAACCACTAAGAAAATACAAAGCCAGCCCCAGACTGGAAAAGACATATGTAAAACATATATATGGAAAAAGCATGTGTAAATCATATCTCACAAAAGATTAAAGCAAAAAATATGCTAAAAATCTCCACAACTCAATACTATGTGGACAAATACCCTAACTAAAGAAATGGACAAAAATCTTAAACGGATTCTTCACCGAAGAAGATTAATGCGTGGAGCTGCGCTCAACGCCATTAGTCGCTGGAGAGACGCATGTTGGAGCCGCACGGAGAGAGAACGAGGGAGCGCGCGTCAGCCGCCGGGACGCCGCCGGTTCGGTCCAACGCCACCAGGCGCCGGCGAGGGCGCGCAGCGGTCGGGCGCTCACGCGTCGCGGGCGGGACGGTGGAGCAGCACACACGATCGACCCGAGAACAGTTCTGCTTTTAAACGATAGACCTAACCATGCGCCTAGCCCGGGACCCGCCAGTTCCCCGCCTGGGCGTTTATGCAGGAGAAATGTAAACGGATGTTCACCCCGAGACTTACTCGAAGCAGCTTTATTCAGAAGGCTAAATGGCCTAAAAGAGCAAATAAACAAATACGGGCACATTCCTACAACGGGACACGGCCCAGCGAGGAAAACGGAGCGCGCTGTTGATACGGGCAGCGCAGGCGAAGCTCGCAGACCCCACGCCGCGGGAAAGCAGCCCTCCGCCGAAGCGGGTGTGCGGCAGGCCCCCCCGCCGCCCCGCCCCGTGGGAAGGGGCTGCGTAGGGGAAGCCCGCTCCCCGTGGGGAAGACTCAGGACCGCCACTGCCTCTGACGGGCGGCGGCGGGGCCGAGTGGGAAAGGGGCACTAGGGGCTTTCTGGGTGGCCGCGGTGGGTGCTCTGGGTCTCGATCGAGGCTGGGCTGTTGTCCGTGTGTGTGTCTGTGCCGGTGCTGACTGGCTATGCACCTCGTTGGACATGCATTTCCCAACAGTAGTGATAAAGACCAAAGCAAGTTTCAGAGTGACTGTTGACGTATTTAGAGGGACGTATATTGAAGTCTGCAATTTACTTTGAAATGTATCCCCCAAAATGGGTGGATTGACGGGTAGGAGTTTGGATGGATGGGTAAAGCAGCTACAGGACACAGGAAGGTGGAGTCTGGGTGGTAGGCGCACGGATGTTCACTGCAAACGTCTGTCCACTTCGCTGTATAGAACGTTGGGGCTAAAAATAAAAGTGGAGGGCCTCGCCCCGACCAGCCGTGATGAAGTGCCCTGCAGCCAGGAGGTGCGTCGCTCACCCCTCTGATTCTAAGATCCCCTTCACCATGGAAAAAAATACCAAGTGCTTTCAACTAAACTATCGGGCCTTTGCAGTGGCAGGTTCGGGTGCCCTGGCCATGCCGGGAGGGAGAGCCGGCACCGCAGACCAGGCACGAGCCCTGTCTGCCCCGCCTGAAAGGGGCCCGCTGCCCAGCGGCGCGCCCCTGGCCCTCGGCGGTGCCCTGGGAGCCCGAGGCGGCCCTGCGTGCACCGGGGAGCCGTGTCTCAGAGGAGCAGTTGGCACCCCGGGTGCTGGCCTGCGAGCTTCCGTTCGCACAGAGCCCCCTGAGGGTGCTGAGCACAGCAAGCCACGCGAGGCCGGGCCAGAGCGGCTGGGGTACCCGGCCTGAAGCCACAAGAACACGCATGTTCCGGACAGGCGTGTGGGCTCACCCACGCGGGCTGGGGCGGTGTCTGCGGGTGAGCGCCTGCCTGGCCACCTGCAGGGGCGGTGCTGGGCGGGGTGGCCGAGGCGGGCCGCTCTGGGCCTGCGCGCCAGGGAGAAGGGCTCGGGGAGCAGCGAGAGGGCTTGTCAGGCCTGTGGTGCGATCTCCCCGCGGGACCCTGCGGACGGGTCTCTCTCCTCCGGTCTCCAGGCGTCGTCCCTGGGCCTTTTCCCGGAAGTCCCGCTGGCAGGCTCTCTCTCCGCCGCCCCTCCCCGCACCCTTGGCATACGCTCGGTGTGGCCGGGAGCCCCAGGGGCCGCGCCCAATTCTCAGACCCTCCGTCTGAGATGTTTGCGAGACGGCGGGCGCAGCGTGGGCTGCCCTCCCGCTGTGCCGGTTCCGAGGGAGGGGCGGCCCGTGCTGAGGTCCCGTGGCAGCTTCCTGTCTTCCCTCTCGCGTCTAACCCGTCGTCACGGTGACCGTGGCCCCTCCACTCATGCCCGTCTCACCTGACAACTGCGTGTCCCTTGCCCAAGGCTGCTCTGGGCCCCACCCCCGAGAGCCCGCAGCAAGCGCCTGCCCGCCGCGCCTCCCTGGGCCCCTCTCCGCAGCAGCAGGCGCTCCGCCGGCCGGCGAGAGCCGAGCCTCCCCGACCGAGCACGAACTCGGGGGGCGGGGGGGCAGAGGCCGCACCGTGACCGCCCTCGCCCTCCGGCGGCACTTACTCAGGGTCTGGCCTGTGCAGACGCTCAGGGAGGGCGCGCCCGGGGCTGCCTTTGTATGTGACATTGACCTCCAGGGGCGAGCTGACCCCAGACGGCGTGCAGAACCGCGTGGGTTCAGGGAACGCCGGGGTCTGTGAACGGGTCCGAGGAGAGATGTCTGTGACCTGCCCCACTCGGAAAGGCCGGAGAGCAGAGACCCGCCCGAGCGGCGCCCGCGGACTCACGGGTCGGCCCTAGAGCCCGGGTCACGGGAGAGTAACCAGACCAACGCAGTGTGGCGGCCAGAGAGGGTGGCGTTCGCTCCTCAGAGAAAGCAGGCCTCACCCCTCGAGGTTAACGTCGCCTGGCCACCGGGACTGTTCGGGGCCTTCCTGTGCCGTGCCCCTCCTCACTCATCCATCGCCACGGCCCACCTGGTGCGCGTGGGCCTCTGGGCTCGGGTGCAGAAAGTCTCTGAGAAACCCCTCGGGCCCTCCAGACGCCGGCTGTGACTTTGAGCCAGCACGTAAAATCCAATAGCCAGCTTGTCCGGCTGATGGACAAGAAGCGGCAGAAGTCCTGGTGTTGGCGTTTTGTGCCTGCCCGGCGGGTCGGGTCGGAACACCGCGAGACCCAGTGCGTCTGCGTGTGGCTGCAGCAGAAGCGCCGGGGCCCTCGGGGCCGCCGTGGGGCTGGGCTGGAGCCGGAGCCTTTCTCTGGAAGGTGTGCCGCTCTCTTCCGAGGCCTGTGGGTGGCTCGGCGGGGAGACTGACAGCGGTGAAGCCTGGGGCTCCCCAAGCTCCTCTGAGGGCGCCCACAGAAGCCCCTCTCTGAAGAAGTGAGGCGAGGGATTAGGAATGGCCCAGGAGATCAGCGTGGGCCACTGCGTCCAATCTGCCGGGCAGACTGTCTTGGGCGGTCTCCGGCTAATGCAGAAGCCGCCCTCCTCTTGTTCAGCTTGAGGCCCGAGGACAAGCTGGTGGCCGTGGGATGGAAACTCGGGGCGGCACGCCCACCCGCGGCGCAGCCTGGGCGGGGGCCCTCTAGACCTGGAATGTGACTCCCACGTGGAGGGCTCCGCCCCCGCCCCCAGCATCAGCGGGGAGGTGTCTGGGCACAGGGTCTGGAGCAGGGGCGCCCCCGGGGCCGCGCCCACGACACTGGGAGCCGCTTCCCATGGAGACGCCACGCCCTGCCGCGGTCGTCTCATCTCGGCCGGCTGGACTGCGGGCTGGTCTCCACGGGCAGCCGTGGCTCCTTCCTCGGCTCCGGCCTCCCGAGAGTCAGCCGGGCCTCCCCATCCCGGCCTCCCCATCGCGTCTGTTCAGACCCAGGTGGGGGCAGGGGGCCTCTCACCGACGTCTCCACGCCGACTCTCACAGGCGTGGACAAGGCCGGTCCTCACGGTGTTCATCCCCGCGCGACCGCCGGGCGCTCCGCCCCAGAGGCCAGGGCCTCTCCCCCCCGCCCCCCCCGCGGGTCCGCTCGGCTCGCCCTCGGTCCAGGTGTGCAGGGTTCTTGCCGGTCCTGCAGGCGGGCCCTGCACACTTCTCGTTAGGGTTCTTCCTGGGCATTTTGTGCTTGGGATGTCATAATGAATCGGGGGTGATTTTCTGTTACATTTATTAACTGGGCATTTCTGATAAAAGAGTGATTTTTAGATCGTTTACTATGTAATACGATACTGTGCTCAGTTCTCATTACTTTCAATAGCTTTTGGTGGGTTTTGCAGGTAGGTGATCACACTATAAGCAAAAATATATTTTAAAAAGGTATTTCTTCCTTTCTGGAATGTCTTCTCTCTTCCGTTTCTGTGCGGCCGAGTGTGAGAGGAACACAGACGGGGACTGGGGGAGACCTTGGTTTTTTCCCTTCTCTAGTAGACTTACATTACAGCAAGATTCCGTGTCCCAAAAGGGTTGAAAAAGTTGCCTCCAGGGACCTTCCGGTCCCAGCGTCTTCATCGGGCTGGGTCTTCAACAACGCTTTTCAGTGTTTTTTGTAAGAGTTTCTGGTCTATTTGCATTTTCTAGATTTTCTTCAGCCAGTTGAAATGTTTTCCCTGAACATTATGGATTTCATGCAGTTTCCATATTTAGCAGACTTGTTCATAGAAACCTCTAGGAGTCTATAAATCCCCTTCGTATTTGTGATTATGTCTTCATTCTCAACCCTATTTTGGTCTCATTTTTCCTTGATTAGATCTCTCGGCTTTGAATATTTTATCTGTCCTTTCGGAGAGCCGAACCACACTGGTTAGGGGGCCTGCTGACTGCGCGCTTGTGCCGTCAGCTCCGTGATTTCCTTCCTCCTGCTCCCCGAGCCCTTTCTGCTTCTTGCTGACTTGCTGAGTTTAATGGCCAAAGTGTTTGTTTTTATTTTCATCTTGCTTAATAAGGAAAACATCTAAGATTATTACTGTAATAATAAGTACAGCTTTGGCTGCAGCCCATAAGTTTTCCCGGGTTGTTATCTCTTATTTTTTCAATAGTCTGTATTTGCGGTTGTGGTTTATGTTTTACTGTGACAGAGAAATGTGGTCATTACAGTTTGAGTTGTTTCTCATTTAAAATTGTGTGTGTGTGTAGTTTGTTTGCATTGCGGTCAGAGGATATAGGCATTACAAGTAGTTTAAGAATTTATTCAGATATTTCAGAGGTCTAACATGCAATTATAATTATAAATATTCTGTGTACCAGGGAAAAACAAGCACTATCTCTGCAGAGCTTGATATATTACTATTAAATCAACTTTATCAATAGACTTCTCTGACGTTGATATATTAAGGGAACAACGACTAAAATACGACACCAAATCAGAAAGATGCCGCTGTAATTTACCTCCGACATTGTTTCTCTGCAATTACCTTTACGTCCCCAGTGGCTCCCTGGCATGGATTTTGACGTAACGTTACTGATGACAACAGCAATAACAATGTTTGGCTCTCGTGAGGTGCTCGGAAACGGTGAGAACGGCCCCAGGGCCTGAACCGAGGGCCAGGGGGCCGGATTCAGGGCAGAAGTCCTGCCCCTGGGTGACCAGGGGACGGAGGAAGGTTTCCGACCCTCTGGGCCGTCAGAGTCTCCCCAGCTGTGCTTGTTCCCAACCTGTAATGGCCTGGAAGTTGGGGGCTCTCACCCCCAGGCCAACCTTCCCTCGAAGCTGAGAAGCCCGACCTGCCCTCCCCAGGCCTCGCCACCTGCTCCCGGCACTGCCATCCTCTGGGCTCCTCTGGGGGGGGGCGGGGAATCGGAGCCCGTCCCCTTCCCTCCGTGTCCTCTGGGGCCCGCGGCTGATGCAGAGCAACACCTCCTCGGCCAGCGCTGGTGGTGTGGGGAGGAGCGTATGTCCTGGGCACCCCTGCCTTTTTGGGTCTGCTCTCTGCCCCCCGGGGGGTGCAGAAAAAGGCCCCCTTTTGCGGGCTGCTGGAGAGAAGCGTAGAGGAGAAACACATACACGCCCAAATTCTGATGCCTTAGTCTGGCACTCAGGAAAGGCCTGCCAAGAAAACCTGGAACAGAAAGATGTATTTTTCCTAGGGATTTCAGGAACCACTGCCCAGGTCCTTGGGAAGGCAGCACCTTTCCCCCACTGTCTCCTAGCTGTTGATGGCTGGAGGGAGGGAAGCTCTGGGGGGTCTTTTTCTGACCTCACGCCGAATCGAGCACGAAGCCCGCCATCTCGCTTTCCGCGTTTCAGCTCTTTCTCCCGCCGGACCGGCTGGGTCCCCGAGAACAAGGTGCAGGGCCGCAGTGGGTGCCGCAGCCGCTCCGGGGGGCCTCCGACCTCACTGGGGGTGCTTCTCGCGCGGTGCCATTTAAAGAAACAAGGGCAGGGGCTCCCGACTGTCACTGTGGGGAGGACCTTCCCTGGTCCCCCTCGCTGGCTAGTCCTGTCCATACAAATGGGCATTAAAATCTGCTACCTCTCGAAATGATAGTGTTTTTTGTTTGTTTAATCTCTGTATTGTGTCCTGGAGGCTCTCTGCGCTGATGGTCATAAGTAAGACGACCATTAGGTTTTTCTTTCCTTCTCCTTGATTCGTTGGTTGTCTTAAAGCTCTTTGGCTGGCCCGGGTGGGAAGGCAAGCTGGGGTCACAGCATTAGTTGAGGAGCTGCGCGCTTTCGTTTTGACGGTCCGGAGCGGTTCCCGCCGCGCGGCGCCATTTGGATCCCGCGGAGACAGGCAGACCCTACCCGCGAGGCCACCTGAGCCTGACCTGCCTTTCGGGATCCGTGCACGACTTCCGTTCCCTTGACCCTGCGGGTGTGAGTGCGCTCAGGTAGCTCGTCTCGTCTTGGGGTGACTTTCACCACGTAACGTTATCTTCGAAACTCTGATGGAAATGCTTACATTTGTTGGCATAAAGCCATGTGTAAGTTATTAACAACTCCTCACGGTGCTCTCAGCAGCTGAGCTGTCCCGTCGTTTCTAACGTTTCCCCCTCTCTTTTCTTCTTGATTTGTCCCATGAAAAGTGTGATATTTTACTAGTTTTATTGAGCAAGATTTGGGGTCAAATTTACTTGTTGAAATTTCTGTTTTAGTAAATGTTCCCTTTATCTTTATTAAATACTCTCCTGAGTTTTAGGTTACTTTTTATTCGTTTTTAAGCTTCTTGAGTTTTAGGATTCTTTCTTTAATGTTCAACTTTGTCTGTTTTCCGCTCTCCACACCCAGGCAGGACTCGCAGACATTTGCACAGTGTTTTTCAGTGGGTGTGTTTTTACAGAGTTTCAGACTTACCTGGACTTCTTCTTTATTCCAAGAGTTACTTACTACTAGTAAGTGATAATAATAACTGATCAATATTAAGTAATAAAAACTAATAGTAATAGTAAGGGCATTAGTAAGAGTCACTATTATTGACAGGTAGATGGGTTTTTAACTATTTGGCAGTGCATTTCATGGTCTTTTAGTCATAGAATATGGACATGCATTTTTACGTTTTATAATATGCCTATTTTCTTTGTTAGTCTTTATGAAAGTACAAGATTTATTGTAAAATAAGTAAATACCCTCTGCTTAATTTGGGGCAAAAGTATGTGTGTATGAGGAGATGTAGATATTATATTAGAAATATCTATAAAGACACAGACGTAGGTTAAATTTCTCCTGCATTTTTTTATTCTCTCAAAACTCTATTGGTGCGCCCTGGCTGGTGTGGCTCCGTGGGTTGAGTGCTGGACTGCAAAGCAAAGGGTCTCTGGTTCGGTTCCCAGTCAGGGCACAGGCCTGGGTTGCGGGCCAGGTCCCCAGGAGGGAGCGTGTGAGAGGCGCCCACACATCGATGTTTCTCTCCCTCTCTTTCTCCCTCCCTTCCCTGCTTTCTAAAAATAAATAAATAAAATCTTAAAAAAACTATTGGTGTGATAGCAAGGTAACTTTAATAATAACCCACACAGATAAACAGAATAGATGCAAAATCAACAGTGTTCCTAGATGTAAATTAAACAGTTCAAAGGCAGCCAACCAGGCAGTCGAAGATGCATCTGAAGTGCCCAGGAAGACGGAGCCTTTGTGCCTGCAAAGGCGGGAGCTGCGAAAAACAAGTCAGTCCCCCGCCCCCCCCGGGACCCTGGGAAGTCTCAGGGTCTGGCCACACGGTCGCCGGGCAGCACATCTGTGCGGAGCAGTGGGGTGCCCCCACCGCCCCCCGTGCCTTTTCCAGTCTCCCGTCTCCCACGTGTAGCCAAGGATGCATCCCATTCCGGTCTCTACGGGAAGTGGGAGTTTTATTATGTTCAGAGCCGAGAGCCTGCAGATGTGGGGAGGAAGCCGCAGTTGGGAGAGATGGCACTAAATTGGAAACACAAGGAGGAAGCGGATGCGCCCCGCGGACGGCCTCGCAGCGCGCTTGCGCCCGGGCTGTGCCCTCGGGGTGTCAGCCCACCACCGGGTGTGACCCTGAAGGAGTACGTTCTGGAGAAACCAGAGGGCCGCGAATGGGGGTGCTTCCAAGGCCTGTCGCTAGGGCGCTTCTCAGCCAGAAGACGAAGGCTGCCTGGCGGGTGGCCCCAGGGTGGAGGCGCACAGCGGTGGTCTGGTGGGGACGCAGGAGTGGCCAAGGAGTGTCCAGTCTCACTTTCCAACACACACACAGAGAGCCAACAGTCGCAGTGCCCGAGAGAAGACCCCACGTGAAAGACCAGGACAAGGGGAGACACGGAAGCAAAGGCGGACAAGCAGACTGGAAGAGACTTCGGCGGAACAGACGCCGGACAGAAGAGGGCGAGGCCGACGGCAGGGCAGCGGGCAGGGGGCGAGCCGTGTGCGGCGTCTGTCCAGGGGTGTCTGCACCTGGCCAGCGTGAGGACGTGCTGGGGACCAGCGTCAGCGAGGAAGCCGTAACGAGGAGGTGTCCGACTGGCTCGGCTAGGGCGGCGCTCGGCTGAAGCGTCATCCCGCGGACCAAGAGGTCGCGGGTTCAGTTCCTGGTCAGGGCACCTACCCCGGTTGTGTATTTGATCCCCGGTCAGGGCACCTGTGAAAAGACAGCCGCTAGATGTTCCTCTCTCACATCAGTATTTTCCTGTCTGTCTGTCTGTCTCTCTCCCCTCCTTCTCTCTCTGAAAGCAATACGAAAAAAAAATGTCCTCATGTGAGGATTAAAAAAAAAGAAATTGTCAGACTGGCTGGATTCATGAAGCATCCAGCAGAATCAACCACATCAAAAATACGTGCCAACCACATGGTCACAAAATTGCAGAAAACCGGGAACAGAGGGCAGGTTCCCAGAGCCGCCGGGAGGGAGGCCAACACAGCGGCCGGGGGCCAGAGTGGGACGCGTCCTCCTCGCCGCAGCTCTGGGCCCGGGGAGCGAGTGCAGCCCGGACCGGGGGCGGTCGAAGCGCTTGCAAATGTCTGAAGACTGGAGCCAACGCCCACCGACGTTCGGCGGGTCTCGTGGAGCACTCGGGGAGACGTGGCTCTCAGTGCCCAGCGCGCTAAGTAGTTAGGAAAGAAACCAGGTGTCAGTGCCGGGAAAGAGAAACCCCCAGGTTGAACAAGACCGTCATGTGCGCTGGTTGGCTACTTACCGACTGAACCGTAAATGGTGACGTAGGCGCATTGATTGTTGTACAGAGAAGGGGAAATGCGGGGTGGGTGTGGGAAAGCAAAAAAAAACCCCAACTAATTAAACAAGAAGAAACAGCAACATAAGCGTTACTTAAAGATGGCCGGAGCCACGGAAGGCCCCCCCCACGTGCGGGGGGCGGGGGGGGGGGTGGGGGGGCGGGGGTGGGGGTGGCGGGGCAGAGCCCTTCCCTGCCACTTCCGTTTTCAGCTGCGCGCGGTCATCACTTTGCTGGAAGTGCCGAGTGTTTTGGGTGTTACGCGCGTGTAGAGCTGTATTTATAATCAACTTCGTTGGTGGGGTTAACAGCCACTCTGTCCAGACACGTAATTAATAACAAAGGAGCCGGGCAATTCGGGGGAAGAGGGTGGTCGTGTTTTAAGATGGTGGCGGGTTACATGGAGGGAGAGGGGGATAAGCGGCAGGCGGGCAGGCAGGTAGCTGACAGACGGAACGAGCCTTGGCCCCACGCCCCTGGGTGCGTCCCAGGCACAAGTGCTCCCGGAAACTCCCGGGGCCTCCGCCCCATGGCCTGGGCTGCGCCCGCCGTCCTCAGCGAAGGGGGGCGCCCTGGGCCGCCTCTGCCCGACCGTGGGCCCCGAAACGTAGGGATCGTGCCGTTCGCTTGACTGGGTTCCCGGGACGTGCGAGGCACAACACAGAAATGAGTTAACCCATGAAATTTTAATTTTACCGAAATGGAAACCCAGAATATTGATGGGAGCATGTGGCCGTCCTGGCCCAGAGCTCCTCACCAGGCTTCTCCAGAGCGGTTTTGAACAGAAGCTTCGCTTGGGGGGGGGGGGATGGGGGGGGCGGGCAGGAGGGAAGGGGACGGGGAGGGAGAAGCAACTTGGCGGAGGAGCTGCGGCACAGCGGCCCCGCCTCGGCTTGCTTTCGGAGGAGGAGACGCTTCGCCCCTCGGGCTCGAGCGGCCGGGCTGTGGTGGCGCCCGGGGCCCTGTGCCTCGTCTCGGCCGAGAAGCCGGGAGGCCTCGGTGCAGGGCCCGGCGGCAGCTCCCTCGGTTTCCCCCGCGGGCCCATCAAGCCCTCAGCAGGGCCTCCCACGCTCCCAGGGGCCGAGGTCCGCCCCCGCCCACGGAGGGTTCCCGGCTGCCACCACGTTGTGAAATCGCAGCGTAGGCCACCCCATGGGGTTCGCCCGAAGGTCAGGCTCGTCTCCCGGGAATGTGCCCCTGCGGGGGCACCTCACTGCCCACCGGACCCCGGGCTCGTCCTCACCATCACCAGCCCCGCACCTCGCAGTGGCCGCTGAGTGAACGGTGTGAGTCGGTGGGCCCGCCCTGCAACCCCCGCCCCCCCCCCGCCGTGTCCTCCAGCCTCCCCTGGTTCGCCCAGTGCTGGAGCGCTCACGTGGCCCAGGGAGCCGCCTCCGGGCCACAGGGAAGGGCTGGGGGGGACCTGCACCGTCTGCCGTGGGGCCCCATGAGCGCCCCAAGTACGTTGAGGTTGCCCGAGAACCTGGGCTTCCAACTTCATCTCACGGTACCCAGTTTAAGTGAAACGGTGATACTTAATTCAGTTGTTGGAAGACTATTAAGTATGTTTAACTCTGTTTGGAACAGCTTAGGTATTTGAATCTACTTTCCAACTGTAAATTTTATGAAATTTAAATACAGATCAAGAAAAGCGTAGTATTCAGTATGAGATATACCATAAGCATAATACACACACCAGATTTTGAAGACTTTGCAAAAAGCAAAATACAAAATATCTCATGAATACGTTTACGTTGAGTACATGTTGAGATGATAACAGTTTGGTTAACGTTGGGTGAGATAAATATATAATTAGAATTAATTTCACCTGTTTATTTTTCCTTTCCGAACGTGGCTCATGGAAAACCTAAAGTCACAGTACAAGGTCCGCATTCTCTCCCTCGGCACGGCCTCAGCCTGTGTCCAGAGAGGGGGTTTCCCACTCTGCAGGTGTTCCGGGGTCCGGGGACCCATGGTCCGTGACCCGCAGTGGGTTCTTGGCTTCACGCAGGACAGAATTCAAACGCAAGTCGGCGCAGAGTTCACGGCGAGAGTGCGCTTATTAGCGAAGCGCTGGGACGGAGAGCGGGCTGCGGCCCCCCCGGCGGGATTCGCGTCTTGTGTTGAGGCTCGTTGAGTCGAGGGGCTGGGCATTCATCTGTCGAGGGGAAGGGACACTCAGGATTTTCCAGGAAAGGGGCGAGACCTCCCAGAAGAGCCCTGTCCCTCATTTTGTGTCCCCACGGGGACTTTCGATTCTGGTCCCGGCGGCGCGGGCTGCGGCGTTCAGCGTGCTGGTGTGCTGCAGGGCGCCTGCGGCGAGGCCGGGGCGGCCGTAGGGGGGGTTAGCTGCCGCGTGGAGTGGCGCCGGCCTGGCCCGTGCTGGTTCTGAGGCACAGACCGGGGGGAGGGGGGGTGCGTCCTTCTCCTTGACAGTTTCCGTAGCTTCCACCAGCTGCGGCTGTCCGGCCCTGTGCCCCACCTCACCGCTGCCCCTAGGCCAGTGGAGGCGGTCCAAGGAGTTACTCCAGACCAAGCGGGCCCAGGGTAAGGCAGCTCAGAAGGAAGGCATTTCTCCCACGGACAGGATTTCGCCTCCCGCCTTTCCCCTCTCTCGGAGTAAATGTCTTTCATTCCAGATGCGTGTCGGGGTGGGGGGGTCCTCAGCATGGAGTCTGCACCCAGGGGCTCCTGACACCTCTCAGCCTCGCGGTGGGACTTCAGATTCCTATTGGTGTTCACTGATGCTCTGCGTGGGCAACTTAAAGCATGTGCTGGCGAGATGGTTACGTGGTACAGACGCCTACAGAGTGAACCTTGCAAGACGACAGCCTTTACAAATAGGCCCGGTATCCCTACTTCTGGTGCATGAGCGCCGTGCTCCCCAGCGCCCCGTCGGGGAGCGGCTTGGCCGAGTCGGCGCGCGGTGGGCTGTGTCCTGTCCAGTCCAGCGGAGCCGTCACCCTCCTGGACAGCCGCGCCGTGTTCCACCGTGGGCTGTACCTGGCGATCTTTTGCAACTGCTAGACATTTAATTTTCCATTTTCTTTCATGTGGCAAACGGTGTTGCAATCAATGTTCTCTTACTTACGTATTTTTAAACTCCTTTTGGAATTCCTCAAAGTAAAACGGTGGGCCAAAGGGTGCTCATGTTTTAATTTTGATAGATAATGCCAAATTAGTCTCCAAAACATATCACAACTTGTAACCGACTGATAACAAAGTAGCTATTCACCCACGTCCCCGCTGACGCTCGATCACCTTTCTGTCCCCGTTCAAACGGTTCGCTGGTGTTTGGGAACATTTCCCGGGGTCAGTGAGGCGGAGGGACCGTGTGAGTGATGGCCCCTGTGGGTGACGTAGGGACCGCCTGTTGTGACCTGGGCCTCTTTGTCTGTAAGGTTGTTTTTCTTTGTCTGCGTAGAAGCTTTTTATATGTGTCGGATATTAAACTTTTGGTGGTGTAAATACTGTATCGGCCGGACACCTTTTCTTTTCCTCTTTCCCGTTTACTTTTTAATCGAAGGGTCCCGCCGAAGCAGGAAACGACGTCAGTCCAAAGTGCAGGCTCAGTGAGCTGCCGCCGAGGGAACACGGCTGTGGAAGCGCGGCCTGGCCCGGAGCAGGCCGCGTTGTGCCCCCGCAGACCCCCCCGCCCCCGCCCCCGCCCCCGCCCTGCCCGTCGGCTTCCCCCCCTCTGCACTCGCAGGCACTGGGGTCAGAGCAACACGAACCACTGGAAGGCGAGGGCGCCTTTCAAAAGTGGACACGAGAGCCGGACGCCACCTGTTCCCCGCACCCAGCTCCTCCTTCCCGTCGGCCAGCGTCCCGTCCGTGGGACTCGCGCACGCTGCGGCGAGTGGCCGCCGTCTGCTCGTTTCTGCTGCTGTGCCGCGTGGCGTCTGGAGAGTGCGCCCCGCTCCCCGCTCCCCGCTCCCCCGCGTGTTTGCCTGCGGGCAGCGTCGGGCTGCTGCCGAAGTCAGGCGGCGGTGAGCGGCCCGGCGTGGCGTCCGGCCTTTGGCAGTCGGGCCCGTGCCGGCGAGCGGACTGGCCGGGTCGGAGGCGGACTGGCAATGTCTTTTTTTTTTTTTTTTTTAAGTAGGTGCGTCAGTTCACAGACCGCTCAGCAGCGTCAGAGTTCCGGCCACGTCGCGCCCTCGCCGACGCTTGGTGCTGTGGGTCTTCCTAGCCGTCAGCGTTCCGGCGGGTGGCGCGCGGTGGTGCCTGGGGCGGGTTTGCGTTTCTCGGGTGGGCGAGAAGCCGCGCACCCGCGCTCACCTGTCTGTCAGTCGGACGTCTTCCGTGTGGCACGCTGTGTCTCTCGAGCCACTTCCCGGGGCGGTGGTGCAGCCCTGTCCAATGAGGAGAAAGAGCCCACGCCTGGCAACCTGTCCTTTTGTGGAATGTTTTGTTAGTTTCGGCTGTGCGGCACAGAGACTCGACATTCGCCCCTCACAGTGAGATCGCCGCACCAGGCTGGGTGGCTGTCCGTCACCGCGCAAACTGATCGGTATTACCGACATCCCCGTCACCTGTCCCACCCCTCCCCCCATCGCCAAGATGTGGGGACACCCAGCTGTCCCGGGACAGACAGCACGATTCACCTGCACCAGAGTGTCGCCACCTTCCACGACGCGAGTGGACCCAGAGGGTGTTACGCTGAGTGAAGTAAGTCAGAGAAAGACAAACACCACATGATCTCACTGACGAGCGCAATCTTAAAACGAAATAAATGAACACGTCCGATGATTTGAACAGAGCAAGTTCATTGCTAAAGTAAAGGGTGGCGAACAATGGAACAAGGGAAAAGGGAGCTCCGACGTGTGTCTCGTTGACCACCCCGGGAAGCGACCACCCCAGGGCCCAGGGAGAGGCCGCTGGGGAAAAATTGGCAGTTGGAAACCAGGCCTTTCCCCCAAAACAGGCTGAGGTCCAGATCTCCGAGATGGCACCACCTTCCGCTGGGGGGAAGGGGAAGTTTGCTGGGCCTCGGAGAGGGTCCCCGCACGCCGGCGCTGCTCAGCTCGCCACAGTGCAGGGAAGCCCCGGGAGGAGAAAGGCGCCCCTCCTCCCTCCCGCTGGCCCCTGCAGTGCCCCCCGATGGCGGCAGAGACGGGCAGAAGCGAGGCTGGCAGAGGCCAGCTCTGCCGTTACAAAGCAGGGCAAAACAGGGTGATCGGGGACCAAGGGGCAACAAGTCCGTGACGGGCACAGCCGTGCGTGATTGCGTATTGATTTGCAGGGTTTCTTTGCGTGTTCTGGCAATGCAGGGTCTGCTGGTTATTTGTGTTGCGGATATTTTCTCCCACTCTGTGATTTCTCTTTTAGCCTCTTTGTCTTTTTTAAAGAAGAAAAGCTTTTAATTTTAATGTGGTTCAATTTATCACATTTTTATGGTAGTACTTTTGATGTCTTTTTTATGAAGTCTTTTCTACCCTAAGGCTGTAAGAATATTCGCCAGCATTTCCTTACAAGCTTTACTGGCCTCTTTTCACGTGCAGGTTCCGAACTGGGCTGGAACTGACGGTGTGGGCGGCTGGTGTGAGGGGCGGGGCGGGGGCGAGCCGCCTCTTTGCCCAGCTGGCCCAGCGGTACTTCTTCATTTACAGTCTAGTTCATTGATCGCGCTGTCGGAGTTGTCCCATCCCCCTCTGTACCCCCCTCCCCCCGAAGTTCCTGTCCATGGGTCGTGCATACAAGTCCTTTGGCTTCTCCATTCTTACCCGCCCCCCGTCTATTTCGTACCCCCCACTGATGCTTCTTATTCCTTCTACCTTCCCCCCAGTGCCCCACCTCCCTGCTGATAACCCTCCGTGCGACGTCCATTTCTGTGATTCTGTTCCTGTTGTAGTTGTTTGCTTCGTTTGTTTTTGTTTTTTTAGGTTTGGTTGTTGATCGTTGTGAGTTTGCTGTCATTTTACTGTTCCTGTTTTTGACCATCTTCTTTTTCTGAGATAAGTCCCTTTGACAGTTCATCTAGGAAGGGCTTGGGAAGGACATCGTTCTCCCGCTGCGGCGTGCCCCGTGGCGTGGGCCAAGTGTCCGCACGCACCCGAGTCCCCCGGTCTCTCTGTCATGCCGCCTTCTGCCCGCCCTTCAACCAGCCCCTCGGTCTCCGTCACTGCAGCTCCGTGAGAGCGCGCGCAGCAGGCCCTGCCTCCTGCTTCAGGAGAATCTTGGTCTCTCCTACCCTTTCACATCGTCATTAACATTTAAATCAGCTTGCCAACTTTCTAAACAAAAATCCTGTTACCTTAACCGGGGTACCTCACGTAGGGGTCGTATTCTTCCCCTCGGGAAGAATCGTCGCAGCTCAGTGCTGAGTCCTCGGCCTGTAGACGCGGGTGCAGAGTCCCCCGGTTAAGTCTCCTTTAGTCCGAACAACATGTTCCGTTCCCTGCGTAGAGGCTCCAGACGCCTTTCACTAGATTGCTGCTCCGGGCGTGGACAGTTAACGCGGTTGCAGATAAGTTTTCGTTTTACATTTCTGTTTGTTACTGGTAAATTACTCATGGCTGTAAATTACCATATTCGTGGTAATTTTAAATTTCTGTACATTAGAATTTGATTGTTCTTTGTTGCTTCTGGGCTTTTTCTCTTGTTTTGGAAGGTCTTTCCTACCCAAGGCTATAAAAAAAATTGTCTACATTTTATTTTGACACTTTCAGAGGTTTGTGTTTAAATGTTAGATCGCTAACCCACATGTGTGTAGCCTGATTGATGATGAATGTTGTTTTGTTTTCCTAATTCTCTAAGTTTTGCACGTGCCCATGAGTCGGCTCGCAGGCTGCCTGCTCTTTTCCACTGGTAGCATCGGCCTCTCCCGTTTAACGACACGACCGTGTCTTAACCCGCGCTTTGATTGCTCCGCATTTCGGGCGTGGGCTTGAGAACACAGCCCCTCGCTCGTGTCCCCCCAGTCGGGACAATTCCAGGACGTTTTACTTTCCTCAGGAATGCTGGGGTGACTTCGCCAGACCGTGCGTGTGGGGTTGTGGCTTAGGAGTGCACTGACTTAGCTCCAGGTGCACAGAGCGGCCGTCAGACATTCGTATAATTTATGAAGTGATTCCCTAGAAACCGGTATAAAATAACACCGAGTGCCAACCGGAACTGGAAAAAAGGAGCAGATAAAGAAAACGTTTTTAAAAGCGTGCCGGATCGGGGAGAGTCGGCAGAGTGCGGCGCCTTTCCCCGGAGGAACGGAGTCCGTCGGCTCAGTCACTAAGTCCGCGCCGGTGTCTCCCGCAAGGTTGGACGGGTCCCCACGTTCCCTTTCCGCCCAGTTTTGAACAGGCAACTTGTCAACGCATCTGAACAGTAAGACCCACTCGAGGAGGGTCACGCAGACCCTCGCTCGCCTGCGCGCTGTGCGAGTTTGTCGTCCGTCCTCGGAGCGTTTCGCTGCTCGGGAAGGCGGGAGCGCACACGAGCTTCTGGCCTGCCATGCGTGTCCCCCTGCCCTTTGCTTTGCGCCATTCAGTGACACCAGCCCCCTGTGAACGGACGCCATGATGCTCGAGGCTCTCGCCAGTGCCAGCTTTCCCCGGAGAAGCCAGCTGAAGGTGTCGTTCTGCGTGTGCGCAGGCACACCTGCTGCAGAGATGTTCAGCGGTGCGACTGTCGGCTCACTGGGAATGTTTGCTTTTCATCTTGAGAAATACTGAGCGTTGCTGTGCCCGGGACCAGCGAGGCCTGTGGCCGTCTTGACACCTTCCCTCCCATGGTGAGTGCCGGCCCTTCCTGTCGGACGGGACCACGCCGGCACCTGGGGGAGGTTCCGGTTCCCAGCCCCCTGTCAGGGGCGAGGCGAGCTCTCCCGTGTCTCAGAGTGGCGGGTGACCCTTCCTCCGTGTGTGGGTGGGACATCGCCGGGTTTCCTGCGGGTGTCGTTCCTGGGGACGTCCTCGAATCCAGCCCTCGCATCCATCCTGCGCGCTGGTCCCTGGGGTGTCCACTCCGCAGACACGGGAAGGCAGGCTTAGGGAGTTCGGCCGCCGTGTCCGGATCGCACAGGTAGCTGGCCTGCAGGGCTGGGGGCCCGTCTGGCTTCGTCCGGCCCCGGAGCACCCTTCCCACGGTCTCACCCTGACCCTCCAGCAGGCAGCCCTTGCCTGGCCTCTGAGTGCCACCCCAAGAGCCCCAGTCCAGCATCAGGCAGCCCCTGCCGGGACAGCTCTGAGAGGTGGCCCTCCCTTCTGCCCGAGGGGTCAACGTCCTGGCCGACTCGCCTCAGGTGATTTGTTGACATCATAGACACCCTTCTCAGGAGTTGGCCCAGGATCACACATCAAGATGCAAGTTTGAAAGGATTAGAAACACACTCCGGAAACATATTTCATCCTGACTCTACACTTAATTAAGATATTGCTGGGGTGATACCTGAGACGAGCGAAGAACCAGCACTTTGTGCAGCCGCAGCCCAGCTCTGTAAAAAACAAAACAAGTGCGGGCTGCAAGGAGCGAGGCGCCGTGGTTATTTCCTGCAGGGAAAACAGCCGAGAGGGACCGGGGGCCCCTCATCAGTCCCGCAGACCGGGGTCTAATCAGAGCACCGCGAAGTGCCGACACGCCAGCCTCTCTACTCTCGGATGTTTGTGGGTATCATCAAATCCATATCAGCTGAAATGCTCTTTAATGATACGATCATCTCAAAATTAGACTAATTTTAATTAGCGAAAAAAGCATTTTTGGAACAGAAAACTTGTAGCCTTCTCAGGTGATTCGAGCTGCTGCCAGCATTTAGAATTTTCCTTAGAGGAAGAGCGTGCAGTATTTGACTTCCAATGAGCCTCAGTCCTGATGTTTCCTAGCGCCCAAGTTAAGCTCAGGCAGTAAGCTCTCAAGGAAGCTCTCGGCCTTGCCAAGGTCTCCGCGGCGCCCCCTGCAGTCAGGTCCCCGTGTCACTCCCCGGGAGCCACCCGGTGAACAAAAAGGCACACCAAGGGCCTGTCGGTCCCGGAACCCTGTGCCGCCCCGAGTCCCCCCCCCCAGCAGATGCCAGGCACTTGCACTTCCTTTATTTTTTCAGCTGGTCCTCCACTTCCCCAGACACATCGAAGTGGAGGCCCAGAGACCACCGTCAGACTGCCTAGTCACGCTTTGTTGGCCCACGTACTACTGAGCATAATGGGGTTTTCAGAAAGAAAATTAAATAAGTGCCTTTTATTTAAAAATTGAGAGATTTTAGACATGAATTTGGGCACAAGCAATATACAGATGTTGAATTATAGAACTGTGCACCTGAAACCTATAGAATTTCAGTGACCAGTGTCATCCCAATAAATTCAATTTTTAAAAACACAAAGGAAAGAATGAAATAAAATGAAATACTCATTAAATGTAAAAAAAAAAAATTGCCCTGGGTGGTGTGGCTCAGTGGATTGAGTGCTGGCCTACAAACCAAAGGGCCACCAGTTCAATTCCCAGTCACGGCACATGCGTGGGTTGCAGGCCAGGTCCCCAGTGGGGGGCACGCAAGAGGCAGCCACACACTGATGTTTCTCTCCCTCTCTTTCTCCTTCCCTTCCCCTCTCTCTAAAAGTGAATAAAATC